>SJYT01057169.1:740536-868243 GCA_006410635.1 Cephalophus harveyi
AGTAGATGGGGAAACAGTGGAAACAGTGTCACACTTTATTTTTTTGTGCTCCAAAATCACTGCAGATGGTGACTGCAGCCATGAAATTAAAAGACGCTTACTCCTTGGAAGAAAAGTTATGACCAACCTAGATAGCATATTCAAAAGCAGAGACATTACTTTGTCGACTAAGGTCCATCTAGTCAAGGCTATGGTTTTTCCTGTGGTCATGTATGGATGTGAGAGTTGGACTGTGAAGAAGGCTGAGCACCGAAGAATTGATGCTTTTGAACTGTGGTGTTGCAGAAGACTCTTGAGAGTCCCTTGAACTGCAAGGAGGTCCAACCAGTCCATTCTAAAGGAGATCAGCCCTGGGATTTCTTTGGAAGGAATGATGCTAAAGCTGAAACTCCAGTACTTTGGCCACCTCATGCGAAGAGTTGACTCATTGAAAAAGACTCTGATGCTGGGAAGAATTGGGGGCAGGAGGAGAACGGGGATGACAGAGGTTGAGATGGCTGGATGGCATCACTGACTCGATGGCCGTGAGTCTGAGTGACCTCCGGGAGTTGGTGATGGACAGGGAGCCCTCGATTCATGGGGTTGCAAAGAGTCGGACACAACTGAGCCACTGAACTGAACTGATTACCTTTGTAACTTAAGCTATAAAAACATTAGAAGCAGGCAACTTTTATACCCTTTAGAGAAAGAAACAATAGAGATGAATTGACAGGACAAAGAAACTTGGGTCTTGTGTGCTCAATTAGTGAGGAATCTAAGAAGTTTGTCCCTGGTAGTAAATTCAAGAAGTAATAAGATTTATACAAGTTTCTTGACCCGAATTCCCTCTCTCTGGTGAAAAGGGTGCAAGGGGTACACCTTTCTCATGAGAGATTTATTTTCTGCTTTCTGGGGGACAAAAATGAAGGTCAGAGTGTCACTCTTACTGGTTATGTTTTAAGTAACTTTAATTCAAACTAATCATTATGCCATTGTGGCTTAGAACCGTCTGAGAGTGTGTGGACCTAGTTGCTCATCACCCGTTAACCTTTCAGGGTGTATTTTCTAAGTACAAGGCCACTCTTTCACATAACTCTAAGATGACCAGCAACATCAAGAAATAGCATCCAACCGACTTGATGTCCCAATCATGACCCAAGAATCAAATCCAGGATCACGTATTGAGCGTAGTTTTCACGTCTCTTTAGTCTCCTGTCAATTCCTCAGCCTGTCCTAAGCCTTTCAGGACCCTAATTTTACAGAGATATCACAACTATATGTCTATGGATATATCTATTCAATTATATTAAAAAGTAATGAATTTGCAACAGTACCTCTGACTGCAACCCCATGGCACCAGGTTTATTCTCGCCTTCCCCATCTCCTTACTTGTAATTTATTTTTCTCCTCCAGGCCCATTTATCTCCCTGTATTTATTAGCTATATTTTGAAGATGATTCAATCAAACCAGGATCTTCTGACCGTTCTTACTTTACCCATCTGTGGGAGCTGTACAGAATGTCTGAAGAGAGCAGATGTTGTCACCATTAAATATAGTGGTTTTCAACTTGAATTTAACTTTCAACTTTGGCTGCATATTAGAATCATCTGGAAGATATTTGCAAATACTCAGACCTAACCTACAACTGGGTTTCCCAGGTGGCTCAGCAGTAAAGAATCCGCCTGCCAGTATAGGAGCTTCGGGTTCAATCCCTGAGTCGGGGAAGATCTCCTAGAGAAGGAAGTGGCAACCCACTCCAGTCAGTGTTTTTGCCTGGGAAATCCTATGGACAGAGGAGCCCAGCGGGCAATAGTCCATGGAGTCCCAAAAGAGTCAGACATGACTTAACAACAATAACCTACAACCACATCAACTAAATCCAAATCTCCAGGAGTGAAACCCAGTCGTCAATGCTTCTCAAGCTCACTGTGTAATTCTAACGTGAGTCAAAGTTAAGAATTAACAAAGCAGATTTCTACCTTTATGAAGTAGGTTATATGATTAGATTTAAATGCAGTTTACTGATAAATTGAAGATAGTGTCAAAATGGAAATTCTTGTGAGAGGCTCACATCTCCATTTTTTAAAATTGGAGGATAATTGCTTTACAATGTCGTGTTGGAACACATGAAAAGATGCTCAACGTCACTCATTAGTAGAGAAATGCAAATCAAAACCACAATAAGGTACCATTTCACACCAGTTAGAGTGGCTGCTCTCCAAAAGTCTACAAGCAATAAATGCTGGAGAGGGTGTGGAGAAAAGGGAACCCTCTTACACTGTTGGTGGGAATGCAAACTAGTACAGCCACTATGGAGAATGGTGTGGAGATTCCTTAAAAACTAGAAATAGAACTGCCATACGACCCAGCAATCCCACTGCTGGGCATACACACCAAGGAAACCAGAATTGAAAGAGACATGTGTACCCCAGTGTTCACTGCAGCACTGTTTATAATAGCCAGGACATGGAAGCAACCTAGATGTCCATCAGCAGACGAATGGATAAGAAAGCTGTGGTACATATACACAATGGAATATTACTCAGCCATTAAAAAAATACATTTGAATCAGTTTTAATGAGGTGGATGAAACTGGAGCCTATTATACAGAGTGAAGTGAATCAGAAAGAAAAACACCGGTATAATATACTAACACATATATATAGAATTTAGAAAAATGGTAACAACCCTGTATGTGAGACAGAAAAGAGACACAGATGTATAAAACAGTTTTTTGGACTTTGTGGGAGAGGGCAAAGGTGGGATGGTTTGGAAGAATGGCATTGAAACCTGTATATTATCATATGTGAAACGAATCGCTAGTCCAGGTTCGATGCAGGATACAGGGTGCTCAGGGCTGGTGCACTGCGATGACCCTGAGGGATGGGATGGGGAGGGAGGTGGGAGGGGGGTTCAGGATGGGGAACACGTGTACACCCGTGGCGGATTCATGCCAATGTATGGAGTTTCAGTGCTGCTCTCTCAGTTGGTACCACCCTCTCTTCCCCTGCTACCTCCATTTTATACGTGAAGGCTTGAGACTTCTCCGGTGATCCAGTGACTCCACACTCCCAGTGCAGGGACCCTGGGCTTGGTTATTGGTCAGGAACTAGTTTCCACGTGCTGCAGCTCGGAGTTTGCACGCACAACTAAAGATCCCACATGCCGCAATGAAGATCAAATCTCCTGCCTGCTGCAACTAACAGTGAACGCAGCCAAATTTTTTAAAAGGCTTAAAGTATTTTTAAGCAGGTTTCTGTGTGGACGTAGTTTTTTAAATTAATTTTTATTAGAGTATGGCTGATTTACAATGTTGTGTTAGTTTCTGCTGTACGGCAAAGTAAATCAGTGTTATGTATATCCACTCTTTTAGGTTCTTTTCCCGTATAGGTCATTACAGAGTATTGAGTTTCCTGTGCTATACAGTAGGTTATTATTAAAGTATTTTCTGTTAGGGTATTTAATAGGCATTTTGTCTCTTGAAAATGAATCCAGCAAAGACATAATAGTGAATGTGAAATCCTGGCTAAAAATCTGTGCCGTATTTAATTGCCCTCAAGCAGCACTTCTCAAACTTTAATGTCCATACAAATCACTTCTGTATCATGTAAAAAGTAGTTTGCAATTTAGCAGGTCTGGGGTAGGGTCTGAGAGACTTTATAAAATGATGCTAAAGTTGCTAGTCTGGACACCATGTTTTGGTGGCAAGACCCCAGCATCTCTGCCCTGATCATTTAGTTAATGAGTCTTAATTTGAAGGGTGTAATGAACCTCTCTTTGTGTGTGTGTGTGTGTGTGTGTGTGTGTGTGTGAAGTCTCTTCAGTGGTGTCCCACTCTTTATGACCCTATCGCCTGCAACCCGCCAGGCTCCTCTGCCCGTGGAGTTCTCTAGGAAAGAATACTGGAGTAGGTTTCTTTGCCCTCCTCCAGGGGATCTTCCCAACCCAGGGATCGAAACTAGGTCTCCCACATCTCCTGCACTGAAGGCAGATTCTTAACCACTGAGCAACCAGGGAAGCCTGAGCCTCTCCTTAGGTCTGATAAAACCTAGGGACTTTCCCAGAGGGGGAAAAAAGCAAGAGTATACATGCATGTACACACCTAAGCATACAATTTTGGGGGATCGTGCATGCTTTCAATGAATACCAGTTTATGGATGACAAGCATTTTTCCGGGTGCTAAAGGTAGAGCAATGGACAAGATGGAAAAGGTCCCCCACTTGTGGAGTTTTCACTGTGGCATCGGGGGACAAACAGCCACCAAGAAAGTGAGCAAGCCATCTCAAGTGGTGAAACATGTGTTAGGACAGGGTCCCGTGGTTTCGTGTGATGGACAGGTTGGGTTGGGGGAGTGCAAGAGCGTCTCTGTTAAGCTGGTTTGTCTGTCGAGCCATCTTGACCATCAGAGGCCTGAAGGCCAGTAACCGGAGGAAAAGGCAATAAGCCCAAAAGGCATGAAGTAGACATGAGCTTCAAAAAAACACAGAGAGGCTGGTGTGGCAGGAACAGAGCCAGGGAAGGACGGGGACAGAAGATGATTCCGGAGGGCGTGGGGAGGTAGGCAGTTCCTGCAGGGCCTTGAACATCACGGCAGGAAGGCTGCCTCCATCCCATCCACTTGTCCAAGCCTATTTTTGCGTCCTAAAGGAGCTATGTGTGTGTTAGTCGCTCAGTCGTGCCCGACTCTTTGCGACCCCATGGACTGCAATCCACCAGGTTCCTCTGTCCATGAGATTTTCCAGGCAAGGATACTGGAGTGGGTTGCCATTTCCTTCTCCAGGGGATCTTCCCAACCCAGGGATCGAACCCGGGTCTCCTGCACTGCAGACAAATTCTTTACCAACTGAGCTACAAGGGAAGCCTAAAGGAGCTAGAGCCCCCATTTTTGAGAACCCCAGACTGAGAAGCTAATTTAGGAACTAAAGAAAAAATAATGTCTTTGGGGGATTAAAGGTTCAGAGAGTCCATCTGAAAATCCAGAAGAAGGAGGGAAGGAAGCTCAGGACACAGTCCATCTCTGGACCACAGGCCCCACCCTACCCCCACCCCAACCAGACCCGGAATGGTGCGCTACCAGGCACAATGGCTTGCTGATTTGTAAGTTTGAATTCCTATTTGTGAGTAAACTTGTACAGAGAAGCTTCTAGTTTCCACCCCATCTCTTCCTGCTGCAGAACCCTAGGACATCCCAGGCCTGCTCAGGTGGCCCTCGGGAGGCTGGGGTCTCTCTTTTCTTACTTCTTGGCCTTTGAACGGCCCACGATGGCTCCTAAGCCTCAGCTTAGCTGGCTTGGTCGTGACTGCTCAGGCGTGGCTTTTTTCAACGTTTCACTCTGCTTTGAGGGGGCCTGGCTGAGTTCGTGCAGTCCTCATTTCAGAAAGTGCCTCTCACATGGCAATTGTCTTTGAACTCGCCTGTGTCAAGGGCTGGCTGGAGACTGTTACAGTCTGTGAAACAGCTGCCGGATCAGGATTAAGAGGGTTTGATCGATGCTTTCATTTTCCCCGAGATCCTCTCAGGCCTCCAGATTATAGAAAGAAAAACCGCACTGGCACTCTACTTTCAAAGATGATTTCTAGGGAATTCCCTGGCTGTCCAGTGGCTAGAGATTCAAGGCTTTCACTGCTACGGGTGCAGGTTTGACCTCTGATCGGGGAACTAAGATGGCACAAACTGCTTGGTGCAGCAAAAAAAAAAAAAAAAAAACACCTGGAAATAATAGGGGAGAGGGCACTTTAAGAGAGAGAAGTGGCCCCGAACACCCTCTAACAAGCAGCAGCCGAGCGTGTCTTTCTCCCGACAGTAAACCCTAGGGCCCGGGTCTTTCTGAATTCACTCTGTCGCTAGTACCTACAACAGTGCCTGGCACACAGGCGCTCACGAAGTAGTTGTTGAATAGAAGGAGCCAGGTATTAGTGCTTCAGCTTTGATGACTTTGTGGTGCCCCTCTTCCCACAGGAAAGATCCCTGGCAGTAGGCCAGGCAGGGATGGGGGTTCAAGGAGAAACACAGACCTCCAGCTTTACTCCCTTCTGCATTAGCCATGCACATTGGAGACGGAATTTCAAAAATCACCAAGACAGGAAGCAGAAAAAAAGTCAGTTCCATTTTCTCAAACCACCTACCCCATCTCCCCACATTGCTAGGGTCTTAAACATGTTACAATCCGTGTCTGACCTGATACACATGACTCCTAAGGATCCCATCATGAATGATTTGTCAATGTAAGCATTCTCTATTTATCTATTATATAAATCCAGATGTTATTAGATGTTTAATCAAAAGTATTTGTATTAAGGATATAGATATCACATTTTCAACAGTTTTCTATGGTTAGTACATCTTCTCATACATTGAAAGAATATGGTATTTGAACTAAAAACATTTTTCAAATGACTTAAAATTCTCATAGTTCTTTCAACAATGTCTTCCTGATGCAATTAGTGATACGCAGTTAGTGAAGTCGCTCAGTCGTGTCCAACTCTTTGCAACCCCATGGACTGTAGCCTACCAGGCTCCTCCCTCCATGGGATTCTCCAGGCAAGAGTACTGGAGTGGGTTGCCATTTCCTGATGCAATAAACCACAGCAAAAGTGACTCTAACAAGGGTGGAGGATTGTCATACTGGGTAAAGTATGTCAGACAGAGAAGGAGAAATATTGTATGACATCACTTATATGGAGGATCTAAAAAGAAATTATACAAATGAACTTATTTACAAAAAAGATATAGGTCTACGGACTTCGAGAATGAATTCAAAATGGATAACCAACAAGGACGTACTGTATATAGCGCAGAGAACTCTGCTCAATGTTATGTGGCAGCCTGGATGGGAGAGGAGCTTGGGGGAGAATGGATACATGCATATATATGACTGAGTCCCTTTGTAGTCCACCTGAAGCTATCACAACACTGTTAATCAGCTATACTTCAGTATAAAATAAAAAGTGTTTTTAAAATAGTGGACTATTTTGGATAGCATTTGTGTGTAAAAAAAGACTCAGCGTTTGAGTCTCTTTAGAAAATCCGATGCTAAATAATCCCTAGAGCCCAGTCACTGCTGCGAAGGCTGAGGCACGGGTAGCCACCTCCCCATTGGCTGCAGGGGACTCGCCCAGATGTCTGGCTTTCACATAAAAGACAGGAAGCACTGAAGTCAGTCTCCACTTCCACTCAAAGGGCGAAAGCAAAAACAGCAAAAGAGGAAGATGGCAAGAGTGTTGGTACTTTTCCTCCCAGGTCTTGCGGCCATATGTGCCGTGCATGGAATATTTATGGACAGACTTGCTTCCAAGAAGCTGTGTGCAGATGATGAGTGTGTCTGTAAGGACTTTTTTATGCCTTTTATTACCTTTCTATTATATAATTGAAAAAAAAAATATCCACTAATAACGTAGAATCTAATTGTATTTGGAAGTGAATCTTCTCTAATGTGCTTGCGATTAGCGTTGTTTCTCCCGGTCTGTGCCTTTTGTGTCCCAGCGTGAAGAATTCATTCGGCTAAGATTCTGCTGGATGCTGCTTTAATAACCTTAGTTATCTTCTGGAATTGAATGTAGCTATAAACCAGGAGGTGTTAGCCACTGTGATTTCCTAGTCTTCTGATATGCTCTGCGGTTTTTACTGTTATAAAACCCAGGAGTCAATGCTTTCTTCTTCTAGATACTATTTCATGGTTTTTTCTTCCAGATACTATTTCTCTGGCCAGAGCTCAAGAAGATTACAATGCTCCAGACTGTAGATTCATTAACGTTAAAAAAGGGCAGCGGATCTATGTTTACTCAAAGCTGGTAAAAGAAAATGAAGCTGGAGAATTCTGGGCTGGCAGTGTAAGACGAGATTATTTAAAATACATAAAATATCTTGACATATGTTGCCCTTAACTTTTCCTCTGTTACCTATCTTCGATGCCTTTTAATATTTAAAACTAGCTGTTAAGAACAATAGAGGAGCTGTGGCTATGCAAAACTTCATGTATATTTGCTTTTATTGCATTTAAAGAAACAAGGAAAACTTCATCACAAAATCCAATGTAGGTTTATCTGCTGTTTTGGCAAGAAAATCTAGTCGAACACATGGGGGTGTGAACATCCCAAAGAGTTTGAACCTTATTCAAAAATACTTGAGTGGATTTGCCAAGTAAAAGGCATGTGTGCTGGCAGTCAGGCTACATTTCAATATTTTTAAAGAAACTTTAGCACCCTCTTTCACTCCAAAAAATCTGCTTTCTTCATTTAAAACACACAGGGGTAGGCCCTGGGGAGGGATGAAGCTGAACTGATTTCCTGTCCTCCACTGCAGCTCCAGCTCGAGATATATTCTCAAGTAACGAAGAATTAAATCTGAAATGCACTCAAGAATCTGTTCACTTGAATTTTAAAAAATGGGGAGTCCTTTAAAAGTTCTTTAAAATAACAGTGTCTATTTACTTAAAAAAAAAAAAGATACAGACTTCATTTATTGGTTCCAAAAAAGATTTCTGGGCAGCTCACAGATTGCACAATGAAATGCTAAAGTGGCAGACCAGTAAGAGTGGGCCACAAAAGAATAGACACACAGTTTCTGTGGGTTGACTTACTTGCTGTGAGTGAACTTCAGATTTGGGTCTGTGCCCTCCAGCATCCAGACTGAGAAGCAAGGCATTGGTAGTTATGATTCCCATGGACAACAAAGAGGATGCCTGAGGGTTTCTAAGAGTATCACGTCTGCTTTCCCCTCTCTGTTACATTTCTGGACACTCAGGTCTATGCCAATCAGTCTGAGGATGAAATGGGAACCGTGGGTTATTTTCCCAGCAACTTGGTCCAGGAACAACATGTGTACCAAGAAGCCACCAAGGAGGTTCCTACCACGGTAAGCGTCTCTGGGGCTGGGGAGAGGGGAGAGAAGGACTCAGAATGTAGATGTAGGCAGGTGTAAAAAGATGCATCACCCAACTTACAAGCTGCATCGAGTAAAGCCCCCCACTTTCAAGGGTGACATCTCTAGACAACGAGACTTGGGAGTGCATTTATACCTACTATCAATGTTGAAAGGTTAGTGAACTCTCTCTGTCACTAGAGAAAGTGTTTTAGTTGTAAGTTATCCTGGAAACGACTCCACGTCACAAAGAAAGAAGCCAAAATAGTATTAACTGAGTCTTACTGGCAGGCTCACTTATCAACTAAACACTTGGTCTGAGAAAAATATCAGCACCTGTATTTATTATTTATTTAATAAAATCAAAACATTCTGGAAAAAATTTGAATGCCTGTTTTTGTGATAGAGAGACTCTACTTATGTATGAAGAAGAATTGTACTTTTCCTAATGCCCTGGGGTCTTATATAACCAGAACAGAAATAAAAGATTCTTTTTGAGTGACTTTGCAAGGTGGTTATTTTGAAATAATTCTTCTGGAGCTAATCACTGTGCAAAAAAACTTTAAAACATTGACCAACCTACACAAATGCAACTCATTTGTCATCATGTCTTAGCACTGAACTTGAATGTGTCAAAGAATCATAAATTAAAAGTGTATTTGAGAATTTTCATTTTAAGTAGTTTTTGAGTTAAAGTAAAACTTGTGTCATACTCTCGGGGTTCAAGCTTTACTTATTTTAACTCCAAATTTCCCTTTGATTATGTATGATTTTAAATAAAGGATCTACATCTATTTTTTTGGTCCTGCATGCTCAGCTCAGCTCAGTCTTTTTTTGCTTTTTTTTTCCCCCCTAGGATATTGACTTCTTCTGCGAGTAAGAAGTTAGACAAATTCGCCGATAGCAAACTTCAGAAATAAAGGAAAAAAACAAAACAACCAAAAAATACCTGTCCCTATTTTCTGACTTTTGTTTCAAGGGTTTGACTTGGGCCTGGAGATGGCAGATAAAGGGGAGGGAAGAGGAGAGGGTGAAGGAGGAAGAAGGAAAGGAAAATGGGAGGGGGAATGTTCTCCTGGTCTGGTCTTCCAGGCTACCTGGAACTGGATGATGTTTGCCTCAAATGGGTGAGTTGAAAGGAGAGAATTATTTTTTCAGCCTAGAGCCTTCTCTTACAAAGGGATCAAATAGAAGATGGTTCATTTATAGTTATTTCTAAATAGTAATTCTTCCCAGCTCTTTGGATCCTTGAATAAACTTAAGGTCATGATTCTTTTTTTTGGACATGTCTTCTACTAGTCTCTCTGGCCAACTGCAGTATTATAATGTACCCCCAATGGACATAATATTTGATGCCTTTGGGGTGTGAGGCTGCTGGAGGAGAAAAAGAACTGTTTGGACTATGCTTCTAAATTTCTTTTTAAAAAATGTCTCACAAATTATTTCAGTTGGATAACTTTACCTTCTAAACAATCAATTTACCTCTCCCCAAATTTTAAATAATGTAAAATTTTAATTTCAATAAATTTTAATTTTAATAAAGTTTAAATAATTTTAAATTTAAATTAAACTTTTAAATTTTAAATTAGTTTAAGTGGTGGGGTACTTTATGAAATATTTGTAATATAATAATTTTCCCTTATTATGTGCTATTACTTGATATTATTCAAGCTTCAAATGAAAACATTTTTTCAAAAGTCTGTGGGTTATTTTGTCCACTCCTATTTCAACTTTGAATATCCTCTTCCCTAAGTCAAGGGTAATATGTTAAGAGATCTGGTGAGGGGATACAGGTTTGGTGATCCTGATGGACTCACAAGTTTTTCCAGAGTTAACTGGAAATCAGCTTTGGTTGTGTGTTACTAATGTAATTCTTTTGATATAGTCATGAGCTTTTGTTTGTTTGTTTACATGTAATTAAAATGCCTGTGCTACACTCAAAATTTTCACAATTTCTGAGTTAAAAATGTTTAAAAACACTTTCAGCTTGAGGAATAGAAAGTCTGGGAGGTGGGAGTTGGGAATGAGATTTGTTCCTGTTTTCTGGAGTCTGATCATTCCACAAGCATAGAAAGGAGGATTTTTAAGACAGGTTGGAGACTTGGACCCCAGGGTCATTTTACAGCTGTGTCCACTGTGACTTTGGGAGACTATGTTTTTCCCAAACTCTTATAGACGTCAGTCAAATAAAATGGTATCCCCCCAAGAAAAAGCCCCTTAAACCCAAACCTACCTTTTTCTTCTTTTTTTTCTATCTCACTTTATTCCTAAAATGTTTCAGGCAGCATCTAGATCTCTCAACACAGTTTTAAGGTAAGAGGCATTTACCCAACCTCTATTTCTATCTGCCTATTACTTGCTGGCCTCCCCTGATTCTAGATACCCCATCACCTTTCAAGACATCCAGCACCCCCACTGTGCCCTCAATATACCCAGAACCCCCATCTGCCCAGGCTCAGGCATCCAGCCTCGCTCCTCAGGTACAGGGCTTTCAGCTGTAGGCTCCCTCCTGGCCCAAATCTGCTCCTACCCTCAGGACTGGTCTCATCCAGAAATTCAGAGCTCATTGACTGCTTCAAATCTCCTGGGGGCTCACCTGCTGGGAAAGAATGAAGACTCTTGCAGGAACTTCAAATACCATTGAGGCTCTGGGAGAGCAAAAAGTCATCCCTGGACCAGTAGGGGTAGGCCTCACCTGGGAGCTGGTTAGAAAGTAGAGTCTCAGGGCCCACCGCAGACTTTCCGAATCAAAACCTGCATCTTAACAAGACCCTCGGGGATTCAGGGACACATCCTAGGAAGGGATAAACTTCCTTCTACCTTTCTCGACTCTGTGGCTGGACCTAAGAGTTAAAACTGTTGTAGGACAGGTAAATAGGAAAAAAGCATACACATTTAATTTATAAGATTTATGGAAGGATAAGAAAATAAGATGAGACTTGGACATGGGTAGCACAGACAAGTCAGTTCCACGAGCCCACTTAGGGAAAGTGGGAGACGGCCTAGGGCAGGGCAGTGGGTACCAGTGTAAGTGAAGGGCTTCCCTGGTGGTCCAGTGGCTAAGGCTCCATGCTCCTAATGCAAGAGGCCCAGGTTTCAGCCCTGCTCAGGGAACTGAGCTCACATAAATCGCATAGATCTCAACTAAAAAAGATTCCTCAGGCCACAACTAAGACCCAGTGCAGCCAAATTAAAAAATTTTTTAATTGAAAATATAAAGTTAAATTTTTTTTTTTTTTCCAAAAAACTGGATACCACTTCAGGATGAGGCCAGTACAGAAAGCCCGTGAAGGTGAGAAGAGTCAGGGCATGCGGGGTGCTGGCAGGCAAAAACTTGAAATCTTTTTTAAAGGATGTGTGGAACTTTCATCACCCAGCTCAGAAAAGCTGGGTGATGAAAGCAGAGCCCAGGGCACCCAGGAAGACTGCGGGCTGTGCAGCTTGGTGCTGCCGTTTCCTAGCTATGCCTGTGCTTGAATAAGGTCCTCACCTTGAGGAACCCCCATTTTCTTGACTACAAAAGGGGTTACAGACAGCCTAGTGGCAATTACTGGCAGTCTAGTGGTTAAGACCCCGTGTTTCCAAGGCAGGATCAATGAGTTCAATTGCTGGTTGGGGAACTAAGATCCCACATGCCATGTGGTGTGGCAAAAATAAAAATGCAGACTTAGAGAACAAATTTATGGTTGCCAGTGGGAAAGGATGGGAGGAAAGGGTTAGTTAAGGAGTTTGGGATCAACAAACATGTAAGCCCTGCTGTACTTAAAATGGAGGACCAACAAGGTCCTGCTGTGCACAGGGGACTCTGCTCAATGTTATGTGGCAGCCTGGAGGGGAGGGGAGTATGAGGAGGAACGGGTGCATGTATATGGATGGCTGAGTCCCTTGGCTGTCCACCTGAAACTATCACAACCTTGTTAACTGGCTATCACTTCTGTTCAGCCGCTCAGTCATGTCCAACTCTCTGCGACCCCATGAATCACAGCACGCCAGGCCTCCCTGTCCATCACCATCTCCCAGAGTTCACTCAGACTCATGTCCATTGAATCGGTGATGCCATCCAGCCATCTCATCCTCGGTCGTCCCCTTCTCCTCCTGCCCCCAATCCCTCCCAGCATCAGAGTCTTCTCCAATGAGTCAACTCTTCGCATGAGGTGGCCAAAGTATTGGAGTTTCAGCTTTAGCATCAGTCCTTCCAATGAACACCCAGGACTGATCTCCTTTAGGATGGACTGGTTGGATCTCCTTGCAGTCCAAGGGACTCTCAAGAGTCTTCTCCAACACCACACTTCAAAAGCATCAATTCTTCGATGCTCAGCTTTCTTCACAGTCCAATTCTCACATCCATACATGACCACTGGAAAAACCATAGCCTTGACTAGACAGAACACCATCTGCAGTGATTTTGGAGCCCCAAAAAATAAAGTCTGACACTGTTTCCACTGTTTCCCCTTCTATTTCCCATGAAGTGATGGGACCAGATGCCATGATCTTCGTTTTCTGAATGTTGAGCTTTAAACCAACTTTTTCACTGTCCTCTTTCAGTTTCAACAAGAGGCTTTTTAGTTCTTCTTCACTTTCTGCCATAAGGGTGGTGTCATCTGCATATCTGAGGTTATTGATATTTCTCCCAGCAATCTTGATTTCAGCTTGTGCTTCATCCAGCCTGGCATTTCACATGATGTACTCTGCATATGTTAAGTAAGCATCAGTTTCAACAAGAGGCTTTTTAGTTCTTCTTCACTTTCTGCCATAAGGGTGGTGTCATCTGCATATCTGAGGTTATTGATATTTCTCCTGGCAATCTTGATTCCAGCTTGTGCTTCTTCCAGTCCAGCGTCTCTCATGATGTACTCTGCATAGAAGTTAAATAAGCAGGGTGACAATATACAGCCTTGACGTACTCCTTTTCCTATTTGGAACCAGTCTGTTCCATGTCCAGTTCTAACTGTTGCTTCCTGACCTGCATATATTTGAATATAAAATAAAAAGGTTTTCAAAACCAAATACAAAATAAATAATAAAAGAGATTAATGAAAACTTTGTGGCTGAGTTGTAGCAAGGTTTAAATACAATGTGTGCACAGGGTCCGCAAAGGGTAGGACCCCTAAGCGGCAGTCACTATCAGTTGACTTGAGAGGATTTTCATGGACAATGCTCTTCACTCATACACTTGTGCTGTAACCTACCAGATGCTTCACTGATCAGACACTGCATTTCCTCATCAGACCATCTGGAATGTCCATAGCAAAGATATTTGGAACCCTTTCCAGATTGTGTAGTTTTATTATTATTTTTTAAATCACCTAAAATTGTCTGACAGTCCCAAGTCATTTCAGGGACATGGCGTGAAATATATGTATATATTTTTTTTTCAAGACTATTTTTGGTTTATTTAACTCTGCCATATTTACTTTTACATAAATGTTCTTTTACATATTGCATGTATAATTTAGATTCAAGGTCCCAGTTCTGATCACAGCCATTCGTCAGCATCAGCATGTGAGGGTCACCACACCTTAGAAAGATCAACGTGTATAATTTGCTCACCCATGAGACCTACAGTCAGATAAGTGTCAGTGTGTAAACTAATCATATTAGGGTTGTCTCATTTGTGTATCTCCATCCTAGCAAGGGTGTAAACAGCAATGCCTCTTGGGAAATCCACCTCATGGTGGGGAAAGGGTGCCCCCCACCAGAGCGTGACCCCTTGGGTCCACAGCTTGAGGGCAGTCTCTGTATCTGCAGGGCCATATGCTGTCCCTCTGCTCTCTGGAGGTGGGAAGTTCAAGTCCCTAGCCAAACATTCTGACCCTCACTCTGTTGAAATCCTTGTATAAGATCCAAAGGTCCCAGCCCAGGGACCACTGGGGAGAGAGAATGCCTCCTCAGATCACAACAGGGACCCGCAGGGAGACTGAGGTACTGTGGTTTCCACTCACTTTCTAAAAAGGCACGCAAGGGTCAGAATGCATACTAAGGAGGAGGTTATTCTGGATAGATTACTAGGATGCATAACGTTATATGTGATACATCTTTGTTACGGTAAATACAGTAAATACAAGTGATCTAAACAGGCTGCATATGGCTGTTTATGCATTTTGGCCTCGTGTTATGTCAAAGCCAGTGGAACTTCTGCAATGGAGTCGTTGTAGTTTTTAGACCCCTCGAGACTCTTCTTCATGTGGGACGCTGGCTCAGACTTCTCTTGTTTGTCACCAAGTTCGTGTCCTTTAAACTCTTGCTTCCCATTTTACTCATCTACACGTGGGAATAATAATGCCTTTGAAGATAACAATAACTAACTGTGGGGATGATTAAGGGGATTAAATTAAATGCAATACTGTTTGTGAAATCACCCAGCACAGTGCACAGTACACAGTAGGCATGTAATAAACGTTAAAATTAATGAGAGGCTTTTAAAATCTTTCTGAGGGACTTCCCTGGTGGTCCAGGTGTTAAGAATCTGCCTTACGATGCAGGGGACATGGCTTCCATCCTTGGTCTGGGAGCTGAGATCCCACGTGCTGAGGAGCAACTAAGCCTGTAGGCCAGAACAATGAGCCCCTGAGCCACACTAGAGAGTCTGTGGGCCCCACGAAAGATCCTGCATGAAACAAAGGTCCCACATGCCGCAACTAAGGCTGGACACAGCCAAGTAAATACTTATTTTTTTTTAAAAAAAGCATAAAACATTTTGAAACCTTGGAAGAACTACAGATTTTTCTAAGTGAATCAAAAGTATATCTTGCGCATCTTTTATTTCCAGAACACTTCCGTCTTTCTCCATACTTTTTTGGCAGTGGTTTGCAAGGCATTCTGTAAATACTTAGCATGAAGATGCAGACACACATATGCACAAGCTTGACAAATGTTATATTTAACGTCTGGGATGGCACCTCTTTCCTACCTTCATTACCGGGGAAATGCTTCTGGTGCTCTGTAAAAGAGATGTTTAAAAACACCTGGGCACCAGGGAGATACTGTCCCCTTATAAGCCTCAATGCCCTCTTTCTTAGAGTTCTTCCTGCTCTCACCCTCCCGCATCCTCAAAGGATTTTGCCAATGGCAGGAGGCCATCAGACTCTCCCTGCTATCTGATGTCCAGCCAAGAGCGACTTCGCTTGATTTCAGCCACTCCTTCTCAGTGCTTGCAGTTGTGACATATCCTTGGGATGACTAATAAAGAAGTGGCTAGAGGTCTTTCAGAGTAAATCCTTCGCCATCCTGCAGAAACTATTAAAGACTGACCTAATTAATGAGCCCATAGATCTGTGAGGCACCTCATTTTCAGAGAACAGGCTTTAGAATTCCCTTTCTTGGCTATTTCCCTGGAACAAACATTCAACGAATGGCAAGAAAGGGCAATTTAAGGCCCCACTTTGATTACCTGCTGAAAACACCATAAGCTCATCTCTCCCTGCCGTTGGGCATCACATTCCTGCTGTAATAGCATTCCTTTTTGTTAAAAGTTGTATCTCTTGTTCAAGGGGCCGGTGGTTGGGCAAGCTGATTTGCTCTCTGAAAACCTGCAAGAGGTAAATCAGAATCTCCGTCAGATATTAAGAATAGAGACCCAGTTTTTCAATTCCCAGCTGTGAAGTCTTAAAACCCTTTCCCCACCAGTTCTAGCAATGGTTTTCTTTCTTTTTTTCTTTGATTTCTTGCTATGTGAAATGGCGAAGTGAAACAGAGTAACTGATGTGATTGTCAGGATAATCAAGCCTCCAGTCAACTCCTACCTTTAGAAAATCCAGATTATTAGGGTCCCCACCTCCTTCCCTGCCCTGATGGTTTTGGTAAAGAAACAGTTTGTGCAAAAAATACTTGAGTCACAGTTGACTTCGTTCAATGTTCACAGTGTGGTTAAATTCAGCAGTGGTTTTTGCACAGTCAAGTTTTAGAAAATCCTAGCATGTTTCAGGAGAAGGCAATGGCACCCCACTCCAGTACTCTTGCCTGGAAAATCCCATGGACAGAGGAGCCTGGTGGGCTGCAGTCCATGGGGTTGCGAAGAGTCGGACATGACTAAGCGACTTCACTTTCACTTTTCACTTTCATGCGTTGGAGAAGGAAATGGCAATCCACTCCAGTGTTCTTGCCTGGAGGATCCCAGGGATGGCGGAGCCTGGTGGGCTGCCGTCTATGGGGTCGCACAGAGTTGGACACGACTGTTGTGACTTAGCAGCAGCAGCAGCATATTTCATACGCTTAGAAAAGAGGTAAATTGAAGGTGCCAGCACTCAGCCTTATGGGCTCCTGACCCTTGAGAAGTGTGGGCATTTATTGCTTCTCAAGTTTATTGGCCATGCCCCCAATTCCGTACAGGGAAATAGGAAGCTTCATTCATGTCACATGTAAACACATCTCTGGAGGGAGTGGGTATTTTAGCTCCGTATGGAGAGAAGAGCAAGCACTAGGAGGAAAAAAAAAAATCTCATTTCTTCAACAAGCAGCCTTATATATCTGAATGCTGGTGGGGGGCGGCAAAGAGAAAGGGAAATCACACAAACTAATACTCTTCCATGTTGTACCCTTGAAATACAATTTTTATGACTTAAAGGCCTTTCCACAGTATGGTGTCTTCTCAGCTGTATCACCTACAAAAACCACAGTGTAGCGGTAATTTAATCAGGAAAATGATCTATTGATCCACACGCTTCATATAACCTACCCTCTAACCCATTATTAACAAAGACAGGGAACGCTCCCCAAACCATGATTTAAATATTTTTCTAAATGGAAATGACTTTTCTGTCACCTGTGAGCAATTGTTTTAATCATTTTTCTCAAGAGTAAGCTACACTAAAGTCAGTATGTTAGGGAGATAAAAAATGAGCTTGAGCTGTTAAATCTCTCCCTCCTTCTCCCCTACCCCATCTCATCTTACCTTCCCTCTTCCTTCTCTCTATTTGCTGCAGCACGTGAGTTTATTCTGGCCAAATGAACCAGTTGAGATGGGAATGTTAATTTGTTTGAGCCATCCTATGTCAAGCTGAGGAAAAAAATCATGGACTTCCCTCGCAGTTTCAGTTTAGTTCAGTTCAGTCGCTCAGTCGTGTCCGACTCTTTGCGACCCCATGAATCGCAGCACTCCAGGCCTCCCTGTCCATCACCATCTCTCGGAGTTCACTCAGACTCACATCCATCGAGTCAGTGATGCCATCCAGCCATCTCATCCTCGGTCGTCCCCTTCTTCTCCTGCCCCCAATCCCTCCCAGCATCAGAGTCTTTTCCAATGAGGCAACTCTTCACATGAGGTGGCCAAAGTACTGGAGTTTCAGCTTTAGCATCATTCCTTCCAAAGAAATCCCAGGGTTGATCTCCTTCAGAATGGACTGGTTGGATCTCAGTCCTAACTGTTGCTTCCTGACCTGCATACAGATTTCTCAAGAGGCAGGTTAGGTGGTCTGGTATTCCCATCTCTTTCAGAATTGTCCACAGTTTATTGTGATCCACACAGTCAAAGGCTTTGGCATAGTCGATAAAGCAGAAGTAGATGTTTTTCTGGAACTCTCTTGCTTTTTCCATGATCCAGCGGATGTTGGCAATTTGATCTCTGGTTCCTCTGCCTTTTCTAAAGCCAGCTTGAACATCAGGGAGTTCACGGTTCACGTATTGCTGAAGCCTGGCTTGGAGAATTTTGAGCATTACTTTACTAGCATGTGAGATGAGTGCAATTGTGCGGTAATTGGAGCATTCTTTTGCATTGCCTTTCTTTGGAATTGGAATGAAAACTGACCTTTTCCAGTCCTGTGGCCACTGCTGAGTTTTCCAAATTTGCTGGCAGATTGAGTGCAGCACTTTCACAGCATCATCTTTCAGGATTTGAAACAGCAGTTTAGTGGCTAAAATTCCACGCTTTCAATGCCAGGGATATGGGTTCAACCCCTGGTAAGGGAACTAAGATCCCACATGCCCTGTGGTTCAGCCAATAAACTGAATGAAATAAAATCACTTTTTAAAACAATTCCATGCCAGCTTTTAGATTTCCACAAACCCAAGGCAGAAACCTGAGTCGTGGTCCCTGGACCCCCGCGGTCACTCAGCCCTCATTAATGCTCTCCTGCTGTTTCTCCTCCCTCTCGTCCCTCTTGCCTCCAAAATGACTTAAGGATTGTATAATCTGCTTCTGGATCTTTCCCTGAACCGGAAGTTACTAGTATCAATGCTAGCACAAACGGATCAACAGACAAAAGCCTGAGCCTTGACTCCCAACGACTACAAGAGACATATTGGTTCCCAGAACCAGCCTCAGTCGGGCTTGGGGGACAGCAGACACAGAGTGGGTCACCCGGATAGACTGGCAATGCTCATCTTCCTGCACAAAAAGACAGGGAGGGGGTGCTGGGAGCACCCTGGGTGCTTGATTTTCCAAACCCCACTGTTACCTGAAGCAGACAGATAGATGAGCATGGGGGAAAGGAACCAACTGTTTTGCATATCAACTGTAAACCAGCATCTTAGAGGAGGTTCCCCAGAAGCTGACCCTGAGATGAGGGTTCATGGACAGTGATTGAAGGAAGAATAACCCTCAAGAGAAGCAGGTGAGGGAGACAGGGGCAGCCGGACAGGGCAGGAGTTCAACAAGCAGCAAACCAGGCAACTCCTTGTAGGCCTGGCTTCCGCCTCGTCCCACCTGGGGCACAGGTGCAGAAAGTGATGTCTTAGGGGCCACAGGGGCCCAGTCGAGAAGCTGAGTGTTCTTTTGGCCCATTGGTCTTAATTAAAGGTTGCAGTAGGGGGATATCACCTGGAGGCAGTTCTGGTTCTCTCTCCATTTAGGTGCTGAGGTACATGACGACCCGCACAGGGACTTTCAGGGCGTTTGGGGGGAGCACGACTTAATCTGCTGCAGCCCAGCTCTGCACAGTGTGCTCCCTTTCACTTCATCCTCACAGCATCCTGTACCTACTGCATCCTTTGTGGGTGGTGGCTGCTGCTGCTGCTGCTGCTAATTCGCTTCAGTCGTGTTCGACTCTGTGCTACCCCATAGATGGCAGCCCACCAGGCTCCCTCTTTCCTGGGATTTCCTTCTCCAATGCATGAAAGTGAAAAGTGAAAGTAAAGTCGCTCAGTTGTGTCCGACTCCAGTGACCCCATGGACTGTAGCCCACCAGGCTCCTCCGTCCATGGGATTTTCCAGGCAAGAGTACTGGAGTGGGATGCCATTGTCTTCTCCATCCTTTGTGGGCAAGAGGCGGCTAATCAGGCCTTTGATTTCCTTCTCCACAGCTTCCATGGACCCTGAAACTATGATGTGCGTTAGTGAGAAACTTTGGTGGGACCAGGGTGACATCTAGTGGTGGACATGGGATCTGGCATTCAGAGAGAAATTTCTAAACTTGAGTCTGCAAGTCAGGGTGAGTGTCCTTCACAGCATTCAGAATCAATAATATCTGCGTCATCTCCTGGACGGAGAAGGCAATGGCACCCTACTCCAGTACTCTTGCCTGGAAAATCCCATGGATGGAGGAGCCTGGTGGGCTGCAGTCCATGGGGTCGCTAAGAGTCAGAAACGACTGAGCGACTTCACTTTCACTTTTCACTTTCATGCATTGGAGAAGGAAATGGCAACCCACTCCAGTGTTCTTGCCTGGAGAATCCCAGGGACGGGGGAGCCCTGGTGGGCTACCGTCTATGGGGTCGCACAGAGTCAGACACGACTGAAGCGACTTAGCAGCAGCAGCAGCATCTCCTGGAGTGGACTCAACTACACATTCCACCCTCCCCTCCATCACCCACACTCTTAGAATCTGCCCATCACATGGCATGGATCAGTTCAGTTCAGTTCAGTCGCTCAGTCGTGTCCGACTCTGCGACCCCATGAATCGCAGCATGCCAGGCCTCCCTGTCCATCACCAACTCCCGGAGTTCACTCAGACTGAATCAGTGATGCCATCCAGCCATCTCATCCTCTGTCATCCCCTTCTCCTCCTGCCCCCAATCCCTCCCAGCATCAGAGTCTTTTCCAACGAGTCAACTCTTTGCATGAGGTGGCCAAAGTACTGGAGTTTCAGCTTTAGCATCACTCCTTCCAAAGAAATCCCAGGGTTGATCTCCTTCAGAATGGACTGGCATGGATCAGGGTGGTGTTAATACACCATTATTGCTGACCTTGTAATCAATTCAACTAATTTAAAAAGTCACACTTTAGGGAAAAGCTGACTTTTCACTTTGACTCATTTTGTATGTTTGCCTTAGATATGGAGCCCTGCAGAGTTTATAGATTGTTTTAGTTGATTTAATTCATTTATAGGAAAGCAGAAATAGTACCTTGAGCTCAGAGAGTAGATGCTTCTCTAGAAAACAGTCAGCATGACACCCAGCCCCCTGCAGGGGTGTCATGGGGATGGCTGAAGGCATGGGACTCGATGTCCAAGATCACTTTTGTAATAAAGTGTGGGGGCGAGGAATGCAGTTAGACAACCTGGCTTCAAGTAACAAGCTGTCCACAACATCACGCATGAGCATGATTAAAGAAAAGAAAGTCTAGATTTCTACTTGAGCTAACAGGGCAGTTCTCTACTAGTGCATTTTGACCCCATACCCCAATCTTGGAGACACTTGGCAATGTCTGGAGACTTTTTTCTTTTTATTGAAGCACAGTTGATTTACAATGCTGTGTTAGTTTTCAGATGTAGAGCAAAATGATTTAGTTTATATACATATATATATGTAATTGTTCAGATTCTTTTCCATTACATTAATAGGTCATTACAAGACATTGAGTGTAGTTCTGTGTGCTATAGAGTAGCATATTTTTTCCAAACTTTATATTTTGTATTGGGGAATAGCCAATTAACAAAGTTGTGATAGTTTCAGGTGAACAGCAAAGGACTCAGCCATACATATACATGTATCCATTCTCCCCCAAAGTCCCCTCCCACCCAGGTGGCCACAGAAAATTGAGCAAAATTCCCTGTGTTTATCTATTTTATATAGAGTAGTTTGTATCTGCTAATCCCAAACTCGGAGAAGGCAATAGCAAGCCACTCCAGTACTCTTGCCTAGAAAATCCCATGGATGGAGGAGCCTGGTAGGCTGTAGTCCATGGGGTCGCTAGAAGTCGGATGCGACTGAGCGACTTCACTTACACTTTTCGCTTTCACACAATGGAGAAGGAAATGGCAACCCACTCCAGTGTTCTTGCCTGGAGAATCCCAGGGACGGGGGAGCCTGTTGGGCTCCTGTCTATGGGGTCGCACAGAGTCGGACACGACTGAAGCGACTTAGCAGCAGCAGCAGCAGCAGCAACCTGGTGGGCTACCGTCTATGGGGTCGCACAGAGTCAGACACGACTGAAGCGACTTAGCAGCAGCAGCAGCATCTCCTGGAGTGGACTCAACTACACATTCCACCCTCCCCTCCATCACCCACACTCTTAGAATCTGCCCATCACATGGCATGGATCAGTTCAGTTCAGTTCAGTCGCTCAGTCGTGTCCGACTCTGCGACCCCATGAATCGCAGCATGCCAGGCCTCCCTGTCCATCACCAACTCCCGGAGTTCACTCAGACTGAATCAGTGATGCCATCCAGCCATCTCATCCTCTGTCATCCCCTTCTCCTCCTGCCCCCAATCCCTCCCAGCATCAGAGTCTTTTCCAACGAGTCAACTCTTTGCATGAGGTGGCCAAAGTACTGGAGTTTCAGCTTTAGCATCACTCCTTCCAAAGAAATCCCAGGGTTGATCTCCTTCAGAATGGACTGGCATGGATCAGGGTGGTGTTAATACACCATTATTGCTGACCTTGTAATCAATTCAACTAATTTAAAAAGTCACACTTTAGGGAAAAGCTGACTTTTCACTTTGACTCATTTTGTATGTTTGCCTTAGATATGGAGCCCTGCAGAGTTTATAGATTGTTTTAGTTGATTTAATTCATTTATAGGAAAGCAGAAATAGTACCTTGAGCTCAGAGAGTAGATGCTTCTCTAGAAAACAGTCAGCATGACACCCAGCCCCCTGCAGGGGTGTCATGGGGATGGCTGAAGGCATGGGACTCGATGTCCAAGATCACTTTTGTAATAAAGTGTGGGGGCGAGGAATGCAGTTAGACAACCTGGCTTCAAGTAACAAGCTGTCCACAACATCACGCATGAGCATGATTAAAGAAAAGAAAGTCTAGATTTCTACTTGAGCTAACAGGGCAGTTCTCTACTAGTGCATTTTGACCCCATACCCCAATCTTGGAGACACTTGGCAATGTCTGGAGACTTTTTTCTTTTTATTGAAGCACAGTTGATTTACAATGCTGTGTTAGTTTTCAGATGTAGAGCAAAATGATTTAGTTTATATACATATATATATGTAATTGTTCAGATTCTTTTCCATTACATTAATAGGTCATTACAAGACATTGAGTGTAGTTCTGTGTGCTATAGAGTAGCATATTTTTTCCAAACTTTATATTTTGTATTGGGGAATAGCCAATTAACAAAGTTGTGATAGTTTCAGGTGAACAGCAAAGGACTCAGCCATACATATACATGTATCCATTCTCCCCCAAAGTCCCCTCCCACCCAGGTGGCCACAGAAAATTGAGCAAAATTCCCTGTGTTTATCTATTTTATATAGAGTAGTTTGTATCTGCTAATCCCAAACTCCTAATTTATCCTTCCCCCACCCACTTCTCCATTTGGGAACTATGTGCGTCTGTTCTATGTGAGTCTGTCTCTGTAAATTCATTTGTATCCAGAGACATTTTTGATTGTCACAAGTGGATGCGGACACTACTGGCCTCTAGTGGGTAGAGGCCAGCAATGCTGCTAACATCCTGTTAGACGCAAGGAAGCCCCCGCAGAGAATGAGCCAGAGCCAAAGGGCAATAGCGGCCAGGTTAAGAAAGTCTACGGAAGGGGTGATATTAATCAGTAAATGGACGTTGAAAGGCTAATAAATCCTAGGAAAGCCTAAGCAATGATCTGGTCCGAGTTCAGCCGGGGGGGTGTTTGTTTTCTAAGGAACCATTAGGTAGAGCTGGATACCTGAGAAATAGGTCTGTGCGGGCTTATCCCTACACGCATACCCCGCGCCTTCCGGCGACAGGACACAGCACAGAGAACCTCCGTTTAGCAATGCTCCTGTTACAGATGACCATCAGCAGATTCCTTTCTCCACGACTTTAAACACGGTCTTCCGCTTCATGCAGCTAGCTATGCGCGCCCCAGCTCCCCGTGTAACATTCTGCCAAACGCCTTCATCAACTCGGGGAGGGCTCAGTGCTAGCGAAGGGCTGACGCATGACGAGGGCTGCAGGCTATCTGCACTTATTCCAGCATTTATTTTCACTCTTGGAGGACTAGGAGACTGCTTAATTGCTTTTCAAACAGCTAGCATGCCCTCCTAGCTTTACAGCTTCTTCCAGAAGATGATTACAATGTTCTATTATTTTTCAAGCAGAAACGGCCCTCCCTTACCCCTCGGTAATATATGCACTCAATCTCAATAGCGCCAGCTGCGTTTACCTGACATGGATCTCTCTTCCCCTTTATTTCCCCTCCTTTGCTGTTGTCAACCTGTTTAATCTTTCTGGGGAGAGCTTCCTAGGCACACAATTTTATTTACCGAGTCTCTGTACACTTGTGGATACAATTAAAATTTAAACAGTGCGCATTTAGCTTAATGTTGACATTTCTCATTCCTTAGAGGAATAGTTTACTTAAACATTAATAACTAAATGTGCAATGGACTTTCCAAGCTGAGAAGGGGAGAAAGGTGCACCATGCAGCTCTCATCTGTTAGAATTGTGGGTTTGTTTAAAAAAAGATATGCAACTGGAGACCTACTTTCACTTTTCACTTTCATGCATTGAAGAATTCTTGCCTGGAGAATCCCAGGGAAGGGGGGAGCCCGGTGGGCTGCCGTCTATGGGGTCGCACAGAGTCGGACAGGACTGAAGCGACTTAGCAGCAGCAGCAGCAGCAGCAGCAGCTGAATTTGAAACTGGTTACTTTATCTCGTAGTGGAAGCATATACAAATGTAGACTTTTGAACAAAATCCAAACTTAACCTCTGCTTGTCTTGGCTCATGGCTTGAAGGGGCTGGTGTGATTTTTTTTTTGAAGTTGCTATTGAATTTGAATTTCAAAGAAGGAAAACAGTCCTGCCCTTCTCTGTAAAAGCTCCTGCTTTCATGTGACAGAGTATTACAATTTTTAAAATTGACAATCTGAAAAGAAGGAAAGCGAAAGAAGGGAAGGTACACACTAGGAGCTGGAATTTGGGTTTGGGTCCTCCTAATCCTATACTGTGGTGTTGGAGAAGACTCTTGAGAGTCCCTTGGACTGCAAGGAGATCCAACCAGTCCATTCTGAAGGAGATCAACCCTGGGATTTCTTTGGAAGGAATGATGCTCAAGCTGAAACTCCAGTACTTTGGCCACCTCACGCGAAGGGTTGACTCATTGGAAAAGACTCTGATGCTGGGAGGGATTGGGGGCAGGAGGAGAAGGGGACGACCGAGGATGAGATGGCTGGATGGCATCACTGACTCGATGGATGTGAGTCTGGGTGAACTCCGAGAGATGGTGATGGACAGGGAGGCCTGGTGTGCTGCGATTCATGGGGTCGCAAAGAGTCGGACACGACTAAGCGACTGAACTAAACTGAACTGAATCCTATACTCTCGCGCCTTCTCCCCTCCTGAGATTCCTGCCAAGGGAGGGGCATCCACAAGGTGAAAGAACAAAGTGAGTGGCAAAATATCAGCTCTGTTAACCACTGGGCAAGCATCCAAAGCCTGGAGAAGGAAATGGCAACCCACTCCAGTATTCTTGCCTGGAAAACCCCAAGGACGGAGGAGCCTGGTGGGCTGCAGCCCACGGGGTCGAAAAGAGTCTGACACGACTGAAACACTAACACTATCGCTTTTTTACTTTCAAGCATCCAGGGATGCCCCCATCTCCTCATACAGGGCTTCTGCACCGTAGGCAGGGTTGAAGAGTGAGGCTCACATGGGCAGCCAGGTTTCCACATTCTTGCTTCCTCAAGTCCTGGTCGCCTGGGTCTGTGGCACAGGATTCAGCTGACTGTGTGGACAAATGGTGGAGCCCCGTCAACTTCGAAGGAGAAGTCACAGGAAGAGACAGGGAGAAGACACCTGCTCTGTGACGCCTGCATCTCTTTGCATGATGGCCTTCTCGGTCAGCTGAATTTGCTCTACACTTCCAGGCAGTCTGGATGTACCAGAGGCTTGACACCCCCTAGAAGGATTCTTTGGGCTTCCCTGGTGGTTCAGTGATAAAGAATCCACCTGCAATGCAGGAGATGCAGGTTCAACCCCTGGGTTGAGCAGATCCCCTGGAGGAGGGCATGGGGACCCACTCCAGTATTCTTGCCTGGAGAATTCCATGGACAGGGGAACCTGGTGGGCTATAGTCCATAGGGTCGTAAAGAATCGGAAACGACTGAATCAAATTAGCACGCAGGCCCATGGAAGGATCCCTTAACCAGTGACTGAAGGCGTTGGTGTATTGTTTAACAGCACCTCTCCCTTGGAGGGGATAACTCCTAGCTGTATCTAGCAGAGGTCCAGGTGCCTACAGGGATGACTGCCTTGATAACACACACTTCGTGGCTGTCTCTTCTCCTCCCCTGTCACTTTCCCACTCCCTTATCTTGATCTCTGAAATCACCTCTCTAAGAAATTACTTCTACTCCTCTCCCTGTTTCTGGGTCTATTTCTTGGGAAGCCGAAACCAAGACAAAAAGGATAGACAACTAGTTCCATTCTTAACAGGCAGACCCTCTCCAGAGAAGCTGGAAGCAAAACTGAATGTAAGAAGGCCTGGCATACAAAGATGCAGGAGGTGAAAAAGAAGGGGCTGGCAGAGCCACACGTCTTATAAGCCCAGCGGTCCTCATGCAGGAGTAGGGCTTGGCACAGTGAGTGTCCTGGCATCTGACAGTAATATTTACAATTCCTTCTCCACTCAAGGAGAGATGGCGGAAGACAGGGAAGTAGAAGGTCAGGATTCTTCCCTTCAGGTTCCAGCCCAGCCCACTCCTAAACAGAGAGAAGACAAAATAGCTTCCCCTCCCAACAGCTCAGGTTTGTCCCAAGCTTTTCCCACTTCAGAAGGGCAAGCATTCCAAGCTGTCCATGGTCAGAACCCTCCAGAAGCTCCCATCCCTGCAGGGAAGACAGAATATTATTTAACTTCCAGACCCACATCACTTTCAGATTCATCATGGTAGGACTTACTATTCAAACAAGATAGTTCTTTAATTTCTCCTCTTCCTAGTATGAACACGACTCTGAGCTACGAAAAACGTGTAGTGTAGCCTTTGCAGTGTGTTTTATTATAAGGTAAGATTATGCTTGAAGCAAAGGTTAGGCAAACATTGGCTTAACGCCCTAGTACTCCACAGGCAGGGAACATTTTCTCAGGTTGGGAAGCTGAATAAAATGGCTCCTAGGTTAAGAAAGGTCTTTACTTAAAGGGCAAACCAAAATATAAGGAGAAAGATAAAAAGAGCTTGAAACAGGTATTTTAAAAAAAAAAAAAAAAAGGAGGGGGAGAAGACTGGTTTTAAGTGGAGATCTGTTTCTTCTTTCAGTCTCACAAGTGCATGTGTCTGTTTTAGAAACATAATTATTCTCAAAGATAAAAGTGTAATCGAAGGAGTGCAGTTAGATTGGTCCTCGGCACAGCCTCAAATTTGAACAGGAGAAAAGCTCCCAAGGCCCCCTTCCCAGCATGATCCAGTTAAGTACCCTGTTCCTTCAAGGCACCTGTTCCCGAGTTCAGATTGCCAGACCTGGGTCCTGTTTCCCCAGGAGACAGCTGGACTGGGGATGAGAGCCGCCGCTCTTAAACCTGTTATGGGCCAGAAACCTGACATTTCACAGGTACACTAGCACGGGTGCTTTTCTGCCCGAGGAGGGAATGGCTAGCAACTCACAGGGGAAGCCCCCAGGTGTGAGAAACTCTGCGGTTTTCTTAGCGTCAAGTATAATACATCACCAAGCCTTGAAGCAGTCACAATACACATTTGTCCAAGGACCAAGTGAATGAAGAGGCAGGGATGCCGTTCGGCGCTTTCTTGAGCCTCTGACCACACTCTCTACAACAGAAAGTTCCAGCACCTTTTCTCAACTTCACCTGATTTAATCAAAGCCACGCAGAAACTTGTTGGACTTGTTACCTGTTGTAAAATGATGTTCTGACATCCCCGGATTTAACAAATGGTTTTGCCTCTCTGAGATTTATGGTGGGCAGTTATTTTTTCTCGATTCACCGGTACTAATTAAATTGTTGAAACACTGCTTTGTGCTGTGCTGTGCCCAGTCATGTCCAGCTCTTTGTGACCCCAAGAACTATAGCCCACTGGGCTCCTCGGTCCATGGGATTCTCCAGGCGAGGATACTGGAGCGGGCTGCCAGGCCCTCCGCCAGGGGATCTTCCAGACCCAGGGATTGAGCCTGAGCCCTCTGCATCTCCTGTATTGCAGGAGGATTCTTTATCGCTGAGTCATCAGGGAAGCCTGAAATACTGTTTTAGTGGTTGGTATGTAGTCGCTACCCCGAAGCTCTTTGAATGTCCTTTCCTGGGCACCCTCCCCTCACAGCGCCTCCCCTGGGATCACCAGGACCTCTAACAGTTACAAATGTAATGCCCAGAACCGCATCTGTCCTCAGGACTCTGCTCCGTTTTGAGGGTTGAGGCACCAGTTTAGTGGAACTCCCCTCTCTGCACTTCCCTTCTCTCTGGGATCTGGCTTTTCAAGTCCTCACTGCCTCACTGGCTCTCTGATAGCTCAGACATATTTCACATATTTTCTGCAGCTTTTCTGGTTGTTCTTGGTGAGAGTGTTGGTGAGCAATAAGCCAGTCTATCATTGCTAGAAGCAGGAATCGTCTGTGGACTTTTTACGTGAAACAGACAAATCACTATTCGATAAGCTCCTGGGAGTTTGGTTATTTGCAGCCCGATGAATTTCTAACTAATAAGCACTGCTGGACTTTCCCGGTGGTGCTGCTGCTGCTGCTGCTAAGTCGCTTCAGTCGTGTCCGACTCTGTGTGACCCCATAGATGGCAGCCCACCGGGCTCCCCCGTCCCTGGGATTCTCCAGGCAAGAACACTGGAGTGGGTTGCCATTTCCTTCTCCAATGCATGAAAGCGAAAAGTGAAAGCGAAGTCGCTCAGTCGTGTCCGACTCCTAGCGACCCCATGGACGGCAGCCTACCAGGCTCCTCCGTCCATGGGATTTTCCAGGCAAGAGTACTGGGGTGGGGTGCCATTGCCTTCCCCTCCCGGTGGTGCAGTGGGCAAGAATCCAACTGCTAGTGCAGGGGACACAGGTTTTATCCCTGGTCCAGGGAGATGCCACACGTCATGCAGCAATTAAGCCCCTGTACCACAGCTACTGAGCCCACAAATGCTGCGCCTACTGAAGCCCTCGCACCTAAAGCCTGTGCTTCTCAACGAGAAGCCTGCACACCTTAACGAAGATTAGCCCCTGCTCACAGCAACTAGAGAAAGCCCACACAAAAACTATGAAGACCCAGTGCAGCCAAAATGAAAATAAACAAATAAATAGCTTTGCTAGGACCCTGCCATGTGTGTGATGCAAGCTCGCTTGAGCTTTGTGACAGCTTTGGCATGTGGGCAAAAGGAAGGGGACTGAGCAGGCTGCTTGATGGGAATAAAGAATTATAAAGAATCTTGGAATAAGTAAGTACTTCAGGGTGATCAGAGAAAGATAACTTAGTTTTCTGCATTCTGAAAAAAAAAAAGGAAGAGATCCATTAAATGTACTAACAGGATGAAAGGGTTATTAGAAAGTAAACTTTGGAAACTGCTGAGTGGTAATATTTCTAAGCCAGTTAATAAGGTGCTGGAAACCCAAGAGGAAGGCATTTCGTCTTAGCTTTGCCGTTAAGCACAAAGTCCAAACTTTCTGCACATGATTTATAACCCTGGGAGCTCTGCAGATTTCATTAAAAAGTGCTAAATAAAGCCTGACACTCTCTCCCAAGCTGTCCCATGGCCCAAAATATGGAGAGATAAGGGACTTTTTCCAAGGTCAGATTCCAGACAGTAGGAGCCGTGGATATGAGGTTAAAGGAAAAACACCCCACACGATATGGGCAGTTGGCAGGAACAATCTATCTAACTCTCATACTCTCAGTTAAGGACTGTATTTTCCAAACACGGTTCCATTATCACGTCCCACCCGCTCCACATACTCTTCTTTCAATGGACACAGATTCTCCCCCATCGAGGGGTGGGTCTCTTTTCCTCCTTCATTTTGCATCCAGGTGGTGGAAGGATGCTATGTGACTTCCAAGAATAGGTCATAAAGAGCAACATTGCTTTCACCGGCCCATTTGGGATCCTTGACCTGGGAATCCTGTTACCAGTCATATGCAAAGGCCACAAACCCAGCCTTGACCACCCATCATCAATATCAGCAGCAGCAGCCATGTGAATGAGCAAGGCTTCAGGAAATTCCAGCCCCCAGCCTTTGAGCTGATCTAGGGGCTCAGATGCAGAGATGTGCTGTCCTCATCAAGCACTTTCCCAACTGCAGGCTTATGGGCAAACAAAACGTTGTTTTGAACCACGAAATTTAAGAGTGGGCTGTTGGGACTTCCCTGGTGGTCCAGTAGTTAAGAATCTGCCTTGCAATGCAAGGGGCACTGGTTCGATCCCTGGTCCGGGAGGATCCCACATGCCACAGGCAGCTAAGCCTGTGCGCCACCACCGCTGAGCTGGTACTCTAGAGCCGGGGAGGCACAACTGCTGAGCCCCTGCCCTGCAACTACTGAAGCCCAAATGCCTAGAGCTTGTGTTCCACAACAAGAGAAGCCTCTGCAATGAGAAACCCACGCACCGCAGGAAGAGTAGCTCCTGCTTGCTGCAGCTAGAGGAAGCCCTCACACGGCAACGAAGACCCACCACGGCCAGCACATAAATGAGTAAATCTTTCTTTTTTTATTTTTAAGAGAAGGTTGTAATACAGCAATAGCGAGCCCGCCTCCTTCCACTGCTCTGAGTGGTAATGCTTACAAGAGTTGCTCAGATCTCTCTCATGACAGAGAATGTACCCCAGGAGACAGGGTTTACCAGAAACATGAGCTGATCCAAATGGACCCACGAAGGCAAAGTTTGGAGTCTTAACAAAGCCTCAACTTGTTGCGAGGTATTTCCTTACTGGAATGATTGGCAGAAATGCCAACTTCAGCCTTTTAATGATCCTGGGTTTCGTTTCCTTGTTGGTGGCTTTATCGAGAAAAAATTGAAGATAAAGCAGTGAAGGGCTGTTTGACAGAGACCACCAACTGATTCCCTAGATCTGTGTTCTCTTTCCTTCAGCAGCAAGTTCCTAAATCGTAGCAGCGTACAGACCACTCAGAATGAAGGTTCCTGTCGTAAACCTGTGGTGCCCGTGCCCCTCCTCCATCCTCCATCTAATCTCAGCCTAGCTGTGGAGACAGGTCCACACACCGGTCTCCTTACCTGTTTTCTTCTCTATGCCATATTCATTTGCTTTCTCTTCTTTTTAAATTGAAGTAAAAATTTGTACCATTTAAAATCCAGTGTTAATAATCATTTTAGAGTGTACAATTTTTTTTCTTAGTATATTCACAATGTTGTATAACCATAATTACAATCTGCTTCCAGAGGATATCAACCAAAAAGATACCCTGTACCAATTAAGCAGTAACTCGCTTCCAGATGGAGAAGGAAATGGCAACCCACTCCAGTGCTCTTGCCTGGAAAATTCCATGGACGGAGGAGCCTGGTGGGCTACAGTCTATGGGGTCGCAAAGAGTCGGACACGACTGAGCGACTTCACTCACTCACTCACTCACTCGCTTCCAGAGGATATCAACCAAAAAGATACCCTGTACCAATTAAGCGGTAATTCGCCATTCTGCCCTGCCCCTAGCCTTTGGCAAACACTAATCTGCTCTGTGTCTCTACGGATTTGCCTATTCTGGACATTTTCTATAAATGGAATTGTATAATTATTTAGTCTGGTTTTTTCACTTGATATTTTCAAGGTTCATCAGTGTTATAGCATATGTAAGTATTTCATTTCTTTTACTGGTTGCATGAAATCCCATTGTGCAGATAGACCACGTTTTGTCTATCTGTGGATTAGTTAATAGACATTTAGTTTGTTTCCACTTTTGGGCTATTATGAATAATGATAATGTTAACATTCATGTGCACGTTTTGTGTGGAACATGTTTTCATTTCTCTTAGATACAAACATAGTGGAATTGCTGGGTTTTATAGTAATACTATAACTTTTTGAGGAATAGTCAAAAAGTGTATCATTTAATTTTCTCACCAGCAATGTACTAGTATTCCAATTTCTCCTCACTCATCCTTTCCAATACTTACTATTGCTATTATTTTTGTATTTGCATATGAAGTTGGAGAAGGCAATGGCACCCCACTCCAGTACTCTTGCCTTGAAAATCCCATGGACGGAAGAGCCTGGTAGGCTGCAGTCCATGGGGTCGCTAAGAGTTGGACATGACTAAGCGACTTCACTTTCAATTTTCACTTTCATGCATTGGGGAAGGAAATGGCAACCCACTCCATCGTTCTTGCCTGGAGAATCCCAGGAATGGGGGAGCCTGATAGGAGGCTGTCTATGGGGTTACACAGAGTCAGACACGACTGAAGTGACTTAGCAGCAGCAGCAGCAGCAGCATATGAAGTAATATTTCAATTTCCCACTTTCCTTTTTCTGGGAAAATTATTTTAATTAACCGCTTAGAGTTGAGTCAGAGAAAAGCCTGTTACTTCCATCACAACCAGTTTGTAAGTAACAAGTGCTGGCTACCCTGCCCTCTCATTCTGGCTCAAGTGGAAGCCTGCCTTCCCCTAGCTCATTGTGTCCCTGCCCCCATTTCTGGGATTTGGAAGCATAAATCTTGTAACTTTACTTCCTTTATGTGAGTATGTTGAAACTGTGCTTTCAATCAAAATGATCCTGAGGTTTTCATGTCCTCAGAATGGCTACCTGGATGCTGAGGGAGTTACTTGCCAACCCACTTTGTGCCTCCTTGTTCAGCGGGTCATGATCTGTGTATTTTTATATAAACAAATGAACAAATAAATAAATTTTATTTATTTATTTATTTTTGGCTGTGCTGGTTCTTTCTTTCTGCCTGGGCTTCTCTCTAGTTGTAGGGATTGGGTGCTATTCTGTGGTTGCGGTGCACAGGCCTCTGGGGGGAGGGGCGGTTTCACTTGTTGCAGAGCACAAGCCCTGGGGGCCAGGGACTTCAGTAGTTGTGGCTCGAGGGCTCAGTAGTTGCGGTTCCCAGGTTCTTGAGCACAGGCTCAATAGTTGTGGCACCCAGGCTTAATTGCTCTGTGGCATGTGGGATCTTCCTAGACCAGGGATTGAACTGTGTACCCTGTATTAGCAGGCAGATTCTTTACCACTGAGCCACCAGTGAAGCCCATGATCTGTGTATTCTTAACACAAATTGGGTTTCCACTGCAATTTCCTCCCACAACTTTTAGTGTGAGCTAGAAGTCCAAATTTATTCTTTTGCACGTGGGTATTCGGTTGCCCTGGGAACATTTGTTGAAAATAATATTGTTCCCCCCGTTGAATAATCTTGGCACTTTTATTGGAAGGCAATTGAACATAGAGGGATGAGTTTTATTTCTGAACTCTCAATTTTACTCCATTGATCTGTGTATCTGTCTTTATGCTAGCAACACAGTTTTGATTAGCATCTTTATAGTGAATTTTGAAATCAGGAAGTCTGAGTCCTCCAACTTTGTTCTTTTTTTTTCAAGATTATTTTTCCATTTGGGTTATCTTACAATTTCATGTAAAATTTCGGGTTAGTTTATTTCTGCAAAGAAAAAGTAAAGGCAGTCAGAATTTTTAAGGAATTAAATTGAATTTATAGATCAGTTTTTGGAGAATTGCCATCTAAGAATATTAAATTTTTTTCAATTCTTGACCCTGAGTTTTCCCATTTATGCAGTTTTTCTTTAATTCCTTTAGACAAAAATCTCATAATTTCAATGTAAAGTTCTTGCAATTCCCGGGTTAAATTTATTGCTAAGTATCTGTTCTTTCTGATGCTACTATAAATGGAATCATTCTCATAATGTTTTTATTTGTTCATTGCAAGTAAATAAAAATAAAATTGATATCATATATTGATCATATGTTCTGCAACTTGCCAAACTCACTTATTAGTTCAAATAGTTTTTTCGTGAATTTTTAAGAAATTTTTTCTATATATAAGATTATATCTTCTGCAAAAGGAGAGAGTTTTATTTTTTTCTACTCTGGATATTCCTTTTATTTGTTTTTCTTGCCAAATTGCACTGTCTAGAACTTCCAGTACATGTTAAATAGAAGTGGTGAGAGTAGATATATTTGTCTTTTTCCTGATCTTAGGGGGAAAGCATGCAGTCTTATCCACCATAAAGCATGATGTTAGGTGTGAGTTTTTCACTGATGCCCTTTATTAAGTTAATGGTTCCAAGGTATTTTCTGGAGTACAACATTGATTGAACACCTGCTGTGTGTGTCAGGCACTCTTTAGGCCCTAAGAAAATAATGGTGGGGGAATTCCCTGGCAGTTCAGAGGCTGATTCCATGCTTTCACTGCCGTAGACCAAGGTTTGATCCCTGGGCAGAGTGCAGCCAAAGAAGAAAAACAGAAAATAATGGTGGGGGAAGAAAAGAACCCAAGGGAATGGGGTGTGAGGAGAAATAGATGAAGGGGATTAAGAGACAGAAACTTCTAATTATAAAATAAATAAGCCATGAGAATGTATTATACAGCATAAGGAATATGGTCACTAATATTGTACTAATTTATATAAGGATGGATAAATATTAGACTTATTGCGGTGATCATTTCACAGTGTATGCAAATGTTGTCATTATGTAATACTCCTGAAACTAAAACAACTATTTGTTTTAAAACAACTATTACTTACTAAGTAATGTCCAACTCTTTGCAATCCCGTGAACTGTAGCACGCCAGGCTCCTTTGTCCGTGGGATTTTCCAGGCAAGAATCCTGGAGTGGGTTGCCATTTCCTACTCCAGGGGATCTTCCTGACCCAGGGATCAAATCCAAGTCTCTTACATCTCCTGCATTAGCAGGCAGATTCTTTACCACTGAGCCACCTGGGAAGCCCTGCTTCGTTATCAGTTTCCCATGAATTAGTAGAGTTATAAACTAGTCAAAAATCAATGATAGGCAGAGACAACTCAGAAGCAATTTCTGGAAGGACACTCTAGAACCTCCCCTTCCATGTCAAAGTTTGTCCTAGTTTTATCAAGTAACGTTCAAAAAATAGTCATTCAATGAATGGATAGTGAACTAGAAACAAAGGGAAAATGTATTTCAAGGACAGTGTGATCAGCCGTGTCTAACACTGCTGTGAGCATGGTGAGACCTGGGACCTGATCACTGGGTTTGGTAACAGGAGCTTTTAGTATGATTCTAGGGGGAATCAAAGCACAGTCAGAGTAGGTTCAAGGACAAACAGACACTGAGCAGGTGGAGGGAAATAGACCACTCTTTGGGAGTAATTTTACTATAAAGAGTAGAGAAATGGGGGCAAATGAGGTCAAAATGAGATGTTTTAAAGGACAAGAGACAATGCAACACGGGTACTCAGTAAAGAAGGAACGAAAGAGGGCATAATTGGGAAAGGAAACTTCAAGAGAATTTATTCATTGCAAGGGGTAAGGAGACCATTGTGCAAGTTGAGAATCGCCTGAGATTGAAGAATGGACAAGTAGTCATATCCATCTGTTGGATACCAGGATGGTAACTGGAAGTTTTATTTCTTGTTTCTGAGATAAAACAAAAACAAAAGCAAACCTGAAGTCTAAAGACTGCTTAACAAGAGCCTCCAGACACATCTTGAAGAACCATTATAAGATGAGGCTATGTGGGAGTGGTCATCCCACCCCTACCAGGCGACTGTGCTGTGTAATATGGTAACTACCAGCCGCGGGCAGCTACTTAAATGTAAACTAATTAAAATTTTTTCAGCTCCTCAGTTGCACTAACTAAATTGCACTAACTCAATAGCCACATGGAGTTCGTGCTATTGCCCTGGACAGCACCCTGGACAGTAGAATTATTTCCAGCATTGCATAAAGTTCTGTTGGATAGCACTGGTCTGCAAGAATCGGTGGAGGGAAAGTAGCTAGAGTAGGGGGTTCTCAGCCTACATGGAGAACACTATTACATTCCTCAACTCTTGTCTCATTGATTTTTCCCCCAGTTATGTGTTTGCATGTGCTTCAATCTGCTGCTCTTCTCTGGGCTGATCTGAGCAGGAAAAAGGAGCTGGAGAGACACGGCAAGAGGAAGCAGACAGATGTCAAGGAGGAAGCAGTCAGACAGAGAGGGACAGGCTTTCTCCTCCAACTGTTACAGGAAAACAGTGACTCCTTCCAGGCCCCCCCACAAAAAAATTAGGCTCCTGTCTAATGCTCAGAAATGGACTGTCTGAAGAGACACATGGGCTAACAAAGCAAGAGACTATTGAGAAAGGGTGCGCGGGTGGAGAACAGCAGGGCAAGGGAACCCAGGAGAACCGCTCTGCACATGGCTTGCAGTCTGAGGTTTTACGGTAACGGGGTTAGTGTCTGACTCGCGTCCTTCCTGGTGGTGCATGCGTCACTCAGCCAGGATGGATTCCGGCGATAAGGATTCTGGGATGTTGGTAGGACATATGGACTTAAGTTTCCTCTCTCCTTTTGGCTTTTCCCAAACTGTTCCGGTTGGTGGTAGCTTGTTAGTTTTGCATTCCTTACCAGGACCTCTTGTTTAAGATAACTCATGCAAGCGGTCATTATGGTGCCTGGCCAGGGCAGGTGATTTCAGTCAGTGGGTCCCCTAACAAAGGGCTACAGATAATATTCTGAGCCATATTGTGTGAGCTGTCTTATAGATACAGAAACCCCCACCAAGTGGATGACCAGGCTATAGCCATGACATAAGCGTCCACAATCCCAAGAATTGGCCTCAAGGAAATGGCAACAAACTAACCCTGGAACCAAAGATTAATTGTACTTAAAACCATCAAGATGACACTGATCAGACCACCGATGATTTCAAGCTGACTGTCAGAGCTTACTGTGCTGCTTCTGCATGTAGTCCTATCCCTTTGTGTATTAAATCTCTTGCTACTGTTAGTGGGCAGGGGCTGCGGGGGTGAGTTGGCCTTTGGACAGGAGTCTACCCTCTTGTCCCTCTTACTCCTGTTTGCCAGCATCCAAAATAAAGCAAACTTTTCTTTCCACCAAACCTGTCTCTTCACTGGCTTTTGAGCAGTGAGCAGCCAGACCCCCACTTTCAGTAACACTGCTACCTGCTCTTTGTTGCAAAACTCCTATGTGTCCTAACTCCCCCCTCGTCTCCTCAGAGCAGTTCTCTGGGGTTGCTTGAGATGCTGCCTTCCAGGCTTGAAGTCCTAAAAATTTCAAGCCAATTAAAACATAACTCTCAAATTTTAGGTTACAAATTTTTTAGTTGACATAAGCAATTCCATTTGGGGGCTGTCCTCTTGTTGTTAACAGAAGCCCTATGCTTCACCTGTAAACCCAGGCAGGAAGAAGAAAACCACACATACAAATGGGTCCATTATGCATCAGCCAGAAAGGAATGTCCAGAGATCACCACCTCCACAGACCAGGGGCCATACTCTGCTCTTCCCGCATAATGACTCATTCTCACAAAGTGAGCTGGTCACCAAGTCTGTAAATAAAGCTGAGAACCAGAGAACTGATGCTTTTGAACTGTGATGTTGGAGAAGACTCTTGGACTACAAAGAGATCAAACCAGTCGATCTGAAAGGAAATCAGTTCAGAATATTCATTGGAAGGACTGATGCCAAAGCTCCAATACTTTGGCCACTTGACGTGAAAAGCTGACTCATTAGAAAAGACCCTGATGCTGGGAAAGATTGAAGGCAGGAGAAGGGGATGACAGAGGATGAGATGGTTGGATGGCATCACCAACTTGATGGACATGAGTTTGAGCAAACCCTGGGAGATGGTGAAGGACAGGGAAGCCTGGCGTGCTGTAGTCCGTTGGGGTTGGGCAAATAGTCGGAAACAGCTGAGCAACTGAACAACTGTGAGTGAGGAGTGGATCCAACAGATGGGATATAAAAGACAAAAGGAAAGAACTGCTGGGAAGATGTCCCTAACTAGGGGCAGGTATCTAGTAAACAGTTAAAGGGTTGGCCACAGAAGGCAGCAGGGATGGCTCATTTAAGCTTACCAGGCAGGGTAGGTGGGTATACCTGGTGGTACTGGCAGATGTCTCAGGAGCCATTCCCTTCTGGTTGTTTCTATCTTGCCCCTATTAAATGAGCAATACCTCCATTTGAAGAAAACCTTTAAACCACAGGGAAAGCCTCTTTTTGTTTTTTTTTAAGTATTTATTCGTCTTTGTTGTGGCACACAAGATCCTTCATTGCGGCTTGAGGGCTCCAGAGCACGCGGGCTTAGTAGTTGTGGCACTTGGGCTTAGGTGCCCGTGGGATGTGGGAATCTTAGTTCCCTGACCAGGGATCGAACCCACGCACCCTGCATCGGAGAGTCTTAACCACACAGAGTCTTAACCATTGGACCAGACCGCCAAGGAAGTCCAGGAAGATGTATTATTTAAAAGCAGTATATAGAAAGTCAATTATGATTCTACTAGGATGCCCAATCTATTGAGTAACCACGTCTAATAAGGTGTTGTCCATAAATACTAATTGATTAAGCGCCTTTAATCAGTCATACGGTCAGTGTTATGGTAAGAAATCATCCACTGTTTCTTTTTTCACTCCTGTACTTTTTTCTTTTCTATCCTCACCTTTGCATTTACAGAGAATTCTCAGTTATCTGCTAGAATAGTGACTACAAGCTCTAAACTCAATGTGTTTGTCTTTTTTTTCCTTTTAACCTATACAACTGAACCGTTTGCTCTTGTTTCTCCATGAGCCTGGCAGGTCCAGGAAAAACAAATTCAAATAAAACGCCTACACTAGTCCCTTCAACACTAGACGATGTGAGATAGGAAAGCTACAGAATAGATAGAAGCCACTTCAGTCAGTCCATGTTGATCATTTTCTTCTCAGTCGATGTTTTATAAAATAACAAGCAGAATCTACTCCTTCGGGGTCCCTGGATTTGTACGTTTATTGGTTTCTTAAAGATTTATTGTATAGTGTACCCTGAAAGTTTTATATCCTAAATATTTCAGTAAACACTCCCTCAGTTCAGGCCTGCGTCACCTTGTTATTCCCAGTATTAATGCCTTCAGATTCGCCTTCCTCCGGTTACTTGTACGCCCTTCAGATTCCTCCCTGCCACGGTGTTTAGAGTTACCAGTCTCAAAAGCACACATGACCGTGAGGCGCTCTGAGTCACATTAATGTCTAGACCTCTTAAAGCGCCACTGATGCTCTCAGAATCTGCCTTCTGCCTGACCCTCTATCTCTAGCCCTTTCAGTCCTTTGCTCTAGAATTCTGAACTGCTGCTGACGCCCTCGTCACTTGCCCCTGCTGTTGTTCAGTCGCTCAGTCGTGTCTGATTCTACGCAGCCCCATGGACCGCAGCACACCAGGCTTCGGTTCCTTCACCATCTCCCAGCGCTTGCTCAGCTCATGTTCATGGAGTCAGTGATGCCATCCAACCATCTCATCCTCTGTCATTTCTTTCTTATCCCGACTTCAACCTTTCCCAGCATCAGGGTCTTTTCTAATGAGTCAGCTCTTTGAATCCAGTGGCCAAAGTACTGGAGCTTCAGCGCCAGCGTGAGTCTTTCCAATGAATGTTCAGAACTGATCTGTTTCGGATGGACTGGTTGGATCTCCTTGCAGTATAAGGGACTGTCATGAGTCTTATCAAACACCATCGTTGAACAGCATCAGTTCTTTGGTGCTCAGTCTTCTTTTTGGTCCAACTCTCACATCCATACATGACTACTGGAAAAGCCTTTGCTTTGACTAGATGGACCTTTGTCAGCAAAGTAACGTCTGTGCTTTTTAATATGTTGTTTGTCATATCTTTTCTTCCAAGGAGCAGGTGTCCTTTAATTTCATGACTGCAGTCACCATCTGCATTGATTTTGGAGCCCAAGAAAATAAAGTCTGTCTCTGTTCTCATTGTTTCCCCATCTCTTTGCCATAAAGTGATGGGACCGGATGCCATGATCTTCATTAGTTCCATCCCTTCACTTTGGACAAATATCTACCCTGTGGTGTGTGTGCTTCTCTCCCTGTCTTGCTACAGCCTGAAATGCTCTCCCTCTCCTGCCCTCTGTCCCCTTGAACTGTGTAACTCAGGCATTATCTCTAGAAAAGCCATCCCTGACAACTTTTTCTACATTTTTTGTTAAACTCCAGTGTCTAGTCCTGAGCAGAAACCCAATAAATAATTATTGAATAAGAGACACTGGGGTTCTGTATCAACCTAGAGGGGTGGAATGGGGAGGGAGATGAGAAGGAGGTTCAAAAGGGGGGATATATGTGTACCTATGGCTGATTCATGTTGAGGTTTGACAGAAAACAACAAAATTCTGTAAAGCAGATGCTTCAATAAAAAAGTAAATTAAAAAAAAAAAAACACTGTGTATACTGAGGTGACTTTTAAGAGCTCATCCTCTGAGTCTAGGAGCCAACAGGATAGACATGTCAAGAAATAATTTACAGTTCAGATCTATATCTATCACTAGGAAAATCTAGAAAGATACACTAGAAAAATCTTTAAAGTAAGGCATACCTCTTTATCAGGGGAAAGATAGAAGTAATCAAAGACAACTTCACAAAGCAGGTTGAGCCTTAAAAGATGAAAAGTAATTTGTCAGAAGAGTAGAGGGAAGCATTTCAGATGAAGGAACTGATAAAAGCTAAAAAGTAAGAAGAATTTTGTAAACCACGAATAATGTTGCAGTCGAAGCTTGACGTGTTGTTAAAAAGGTCTTGTTATGAAGTAGAGAAGAGAATGTATTGTGCCTTTATATGTCTGTCCTGCATTTTGAAATTTTGTTTGGTTTCTGATTGTTTTGTTCACTGATGTTTGGATCAATCTGTGACTGAATCTTTGAGCTGTTTGTGTGCCTGTAACCTGGTGACATCTGGTATTTCCCAGATGGCTTGTTGAAGCTTTTAGGTCATTGGAAGCAGTTCTTAAAGAAGTAAATATTCAGCTGAAGATTAAGGTTGACTTAATCTGTCATTTGATACAATGCTTTAGATCTATGTTTTAAATGAAGATTATGTCTTTTATCGAAACATTCTAAGTAATTTCAATGAAACATGCAGATTTGTCAAAAGAACTAGATTTGGAAATGGTATCAGAGGAAGAACAAGAAAAACTTGATGGAGATGAAAATAACCATTCACAGGTATGTAAAACTGTACATTTCAATTTCTGGTGTAGTACTGTATGAGAAAATATGTATCAAACAAAGCAAATTAGAATGGAAAGATAAGTTAAAACCCATCACAAATGAGTTAAAACAGAAATTCGGTGAAATTTGTGAGGAATACCAAATTACTGTTTGTCCTCAGGAAGATCCACTGCATGATAACTCTAAAGAAGGAGCAAACCAAAAGGAAATATCTCCTAATCTCACAAATAATATACCTGATTGTAAGGGGAAAGATGGATTTGGAGTATCTGTCTCTCTAGTATTCCAAGGACTTCCTGAACATAAAGAACCCAGTCTCAAAAATGTTTTTCTGTGGTCTATAGACTCTGGGTCCCTTGGATAGACTTGTCGGTCATCTTCAAGTTTTGTTTCCCTGAAAATAAAGTAGACTTTGAAAATTATCAACTAGACATTGAACATGTGTTTATGAAAATTGAGGAGAGTTTTTATAATGATACAGAAAATTAAAAAGTAGGGGACCCAGTAGTTACATTTGAAGTGAAAGACCAAGAGATTGATATGCAAATGTCACAAAATATGAGGCAAGATCCCACTAATCAGAACTTAGACATGGGACAGGCATGTCATTCTAGTCTATAGCTTGTCCGCTCTGGTAAGAGCAAACATATAATTCAAATAAAAATTCATGGTGGTCCTGCACTGGTTAAAATACTGATCTGAAAAATAAAGCAATACAGGACTGGTTCCAGAAGCCACTGCATGCAGATAATTGCAGTGGTAGAGACAATAAAAGCATGGAATCCGAATTAGAAAATGGGAATTCTTCTCCACCTCATAGTCACAGCGCATCTGAAGTGTATATAAATGAAGAATTAGAGAAGGATATGCAGAGGTTTAAGAATGAAATAGACATGTTACAAGTAGAGTTGCTGGCTTTGTAAAAAGAGAAAATTCAACTTCCAAAAGAGGTAGAGGTTCATTTACTCTCGCTTTGGTTTTTCTCTTTCTTGATGATCTGGTCCACTTTGATTTTCCACTTACAAATAAAGTGGGGTCTTCTAAATAGGTAATTGTGTAGAAATCGATTATTTCTGCCATCTCAGTAGTAGGAATTCAGGAAACTATTTTCATGGCTTTTGTCCTTCAGTCAATTCTAATATCTAATTGTTCTCCATCAGTCTTCATATGGACTGGGAAACTCATTTAGCTATGTACCGTGTGGTCTTCCGAGCCAGAATAAGCACCAAGGAGGTTGCTTAAGAAGAATAATCAGCTAGGGTTTTGCATCTTTTTTTTTTCCCTTTAACTCTGTTGGGTTAAATATAAGTTGTATTTCCATAGAATGGGAAGAAAGCACTCATTGAGAGATGGGACACAAACATGTGTTCCCTCTAATTTCTTCATTGTGGTTGAATATGTGTGATCTTCTCTGCTTTCCACAGTCGCTGGGCACTTAGATTTCCAGCATGGCCGCTTCAGGATCTTTTTAATAACAAATACATGTGCTCCCACATATGCTTTAATCAGCACTCTCAGATGTTCCTTTTGAGACAGACCTTTCCATTTCGTTGTTTACTAAAATGTAGAAAGTTTTGACATGTGTGATTTTGTCACATAGGTTGTGTGTGTGTGCACGTGTGTGTGGGTGTGTGTGCGCGTGCATGTGTGTGTGTGTTTGTGAAAGTTGCTCAGTCATGTCCAACTCTTTGTGAACCCTTGGACTGTAGCCTGCCAGGCTCCTCTGTCCATGGAATTCCCCTGGCCAGAAAGAATACCAGAGTGGCTAGCTGTTCCCTTCTCCAGGGGATCTTCCTAACTCAGGGATCAAACCCAGGTCTTCCACATTCAAGGTGGATTCTTTAACATTTGAGCCACCAGGAAAGACAGTAGGTAGTATAAACTCTGAGCAAAAAAGAAAAAAAAAAATTTTAAATGTTTATCTCCAAAGGAGAAAACTGAGTTTTGAGATGCTGTGAGAGTTTTCTTTCTTCAGTCGTAGGTTTTTAAAATTGTTTGTTTGCTCTTTTGTGTAAGAGTTGCTTTGACTGAGTTTGAACAATAGATGAGAAAAATAAAACAACTCTATGTATTCTCCTGTACAAAAAAAAAAAAAAAATGAGATGAGCCCTACCCCCAACTAAGGCATTAAATTACTATGCCAAAGTCATGCTTGTAACTTATCTGATTAATCTGATGAATTCATCTGGTAATGTATCACATTCAATGTTTCAGAATTGTATCATCTCTTTTGTGCCGTAAAATGCTAGGGAGTGCCAGTTTAGGGACGTTGAACAGAACCTTGAACATTTTTTGATTTTATTGCTGTTTTTTTTTTCCGTAGGGAATGTTATTGGGACAGACAAAGAAGAACTAGATGGTAACTGAAGAGGAATGTGGAGTTCACAGGTGTTTCTTGTTTTATGTTAAGAAGGGAGCTTTTAGAGTATGTATGCTATTGGAAATAAGCCAGCAGAGGATGTGTTTATTTAGTTCAGTCTTGTTTGCATTTCCAATACTAGAAAGCTTATTGACTGTATGAAATTATCTTTAAAGTATTACAGTAAACTAATTGCATATAATATTTCTCTTCATGTATAGTTTTATGGTAAGGGCTTGTAAACAAGTGTATAGGAATATTACAAGTGTATATTCCTATGTAATGGAATATGCAGATGATTGCTTAAGTTAATTCTGTCATATATAGATTTTCAAAAATTACATAATTGTGAATTTACAAACACTTAGGTTATACTGAATAGGATATGGTCATTCCTTGATGATTCTAGTTGATAGTAATATGGTGAGTAGCTATGATTTTGTAAGGTGCTCTGAAACATCACATCATATTAACTTCACATTTGTTTGTAGATTCCAGGGAAAGGGGGAAGCTTTCATTTATATTCAATAGAAAAAAATTATTAACAGTCTTTCACAAATTATTCCTTTTGGATGGTAAAGATCTAAATGACAAAAACCATGCTTCCTTTACTAAGAGTGTCATTAACCCTCATTGTGTGCTCAATACATGTATGTCAAATGCATGAAGAAACAGCAGAATGATTGAATGAATGCCTATTGATGAATTTCTTTACAAAAAAACAAAACTTTATTGACAGTAGATTTGCAGGCTTGCCTACCTCTGAAGTCTTTTTAATTTTTGAGAAATATTTTTAAGATTCAGAAGTCATTATTTACAGCTATAGCTAGACCTGAAATAATACTATAGGTTCATTTGCTATCATATTACTTAAAAGTCTTTTCAGTATTACTTTCTCAGCATATTTTGGAAGAGGAGTGTTAAAGACAGACTTCCTGGGTTTGAATTCTGGGTCTGTTGGTGACATGCTGAGTGGGCCTGGGCATGTTCCTCAGCCTTTCTGTGCTTCATTTCTTCCTATACCTATCTCCCAGAATAACTGTGAGGATTAAAATGCCTTTAAGACATATCAGGTGTTTCTAATAATGCATAGCCGATGCATAGGACGTCCTCAAAAGCTAATATCTTGGTTATTCAAATGGATTTCTTTCTTAGAAGGACTGAAGGAATACCTCCCAGATAGGTCATATTGCCATAAAAGTTAGTTCTTATTGAAAAGGACAGGTGCAAAAACACTGGTATACTGTTTCCTATCAATCACACAACGCAAGTAACTTTATGTTTTTCCTTTTCCTTGGATCTAACTTTAATACTTTATTAATATTACTGATATATTTTCTGTGTCCTTTAATGCTGATCTTATTTATTTCTGCATCCTTCATAATTAATTGTCTAATTACTTGCCAATGCAAAGAGTTTATATAAAAAAGAAAAGTTTAGGTATTATTTGTATTTTTGAATATTTAATATTAGCCTGAAAAGAATCATTTGTTCTTTTAGGCCTGCAAAGAAAACACCATATGAAAAGAAGAAGGTATAGTAAAAAAATGAACTTTCAAAAATATTATCCTTGTCAAAAATACTTTGTAAAAGGAATAGTGGTAAAATAAAAAATCTTCCTTTGTTGTTGTAGAGAAGTTTACCTTGAACACATCATTTAGGAACATCGTTGATAAAGTTATCCTTTTGATAAAAATCTCTTAAGAAATATCTTTTTATTTTGATACAGAGATTTATCACCTCTGCACACTTAGTATATTTTATACATATTTTAAGGACATTGTGCAACAGTATTGTTTATGTGTAGGTCAAAGAACAAATTAATTACGTGAACGACCTGGATGACTTAACTCAGTCGTCCGAGACTGTTTCTGAGGATGGTGATGTGCTTTACTCTACGAATTCCACTTTGCAAGTAGAACCTCTCGAGGTGGGGTGTAAAGGTAGGAGTGCAGTGTAAATGTTAACGGAAAGCCTGTCTGGGTATAGAGTAGTGATATATGCACACCTTGTCAGTTCTGCTCTAGAGCCAGGGATATGCTACAGTGCTGTGCATCTCAGAAGTTTGTTTTGCATTAAAAGGACATGAAAATGAGTGTATACTCTGAGCCACAGGCCTATGATCCTTCTCACTCACTGTACCTTCTGTTGACTCTTCTTTCCTGTGCCTCCACCCACAGTCAGGTCAGCATCATTTTCCTCCTAGAATAATTGAAATAATCTCAGGACTTCTTTCCCTGCCACTCTACCTGGCAGAACTTCGGTCTGCACAGCAACTGTAATTATTGCCTATTTTTAAACATTAAGGTCTCATGATGCTACCTCCTTGCTTCAAGCCCAATTGTTGCCTCTCTTTGCTGCGTGGTTAAAGGTCACAATTGTGTAGTTCCATCTGGTTTTAGTTTTTACCCTTCTTTCTACATGAATTTTAGAATCAGCTTGTCCGTTCCCTAAAATGTCTGCTGGTCTTAACGTTTTCATTTTCCTTCAGTTCAAAACTTTGTACTTTCTCTTTTCATTACCTCTTTGATCCAAGGGTTATTTAGACCCATGTGATTTAGTTTCCAAATGTTGAGAGTTTTCCAGAGATCCTTCTGTGCTCTTGCTTCTCATGATTTGTTAGGTGCATCCAGAGGGGCCCTGGGGCTAGGGCTGATTATTTCCTGCCTTGGAGGCCAGACCTTGCTGACTACCCTGTTCATTCTGCTGGCAGGTAGGAGTTTTTCCAGCCTGGCTCAGGAGGATAGATAGAATTCCTGGGAGCGCATGAGCACCAGGCATGGTTTCCTGTAGTCTTTTCAGATGGTTTCTCCCTGGTCTCACGTGGTTTCTCACACATGTGCACTGTTTGTTCCTCTGCTGAATACCTGAGGGGCTCCTCCTCAGATCTGCAGGGTCCTTTTTCTGTGTTCCACTCTCTCCTCTCCGCGGTTCTGACCTGTGATCTCTGCCCGCGTTGGTTTCCCCAGACTCTCAGCTTCATCACCTCCACTTGGGGAGTCCGGTGGACTGAGCTGCATGTTTGTTCCTCTGCTGAATACCCGAGGGGCTCCTCCTCAGATCTGCAGGGTCCTTTTTCTGTGTTCCACTCTCTCCTCTCCGCGGTTCTGACCTGTGATCTCTGCCCGCGTTGGTTTCCCCAGACTCTCAGCTTCATCACCTCCACTTGGGGAGTCCGGTGGACTGAGCTGCCATTCCTTTTCCCCGTGTCGGGGCCTGGAAATTCTCTCCAGGCAGTGAGCTGGGGCGTTCCTTAGGCTAACCTCCCGTGTTCCCGGGATCATTGTCCTTCACTCCCTGAAGTTCTTTTGTCATGAGAATCATTGCCTAATGTATTTTGTCGGCGTTTTGTTTTTGCTCGCTCCACTCAGGAAGGTAAATTGGCCGCTGTTCACTCTGTCTTGGTTAGAAACACATGGCAGCTGGAGACTGTCCACAGGGCTGCTCCTCCTGCTCTGCTTCCTCCTTCCTGCTCATCCTCCATTTCTCAGGGTGACATCTCTTCCGCAGGGAAATCTTTCCTGGACCCAGTCTGTGTTAAGTTCTGTTATGTGATCATAGAACTCTCTTTTCTTATAGTATCTATCTGAGGTCATAATTATTTGATTTGTCTTTCTTTTGTACAAGACTTCAAGCTAAACAAGAGCCAGGGGCATTTGTTTTACATTCAGAGCTTAGAATAATGTCTTCCACATTATAGACACTTAATATTTGTTCCGTGCCTGAATGAGTGACTGTGAAAAGCACAGTTCTTTATATTCAAAAATTACTCACATAATTTTTTTTGTTGTTTCTATCTTTGTTTTCTTCGTCAGGCAGATTCTGGTAGCTTGTTGAAAATTCGGGATGCAATTTTTCCCTATGAAAGATCAGTAGATTTTCAAAGAAGCCACTGTGAACTACTTAGAGGAAAAATTCACAAAATGAAAAGTAAGGTCCGTGGGCTACAAAAAGAGCTGACAGAAAGCAAAGAAGTAAAATCATAGAGCATCAGACAGTAGAGTGGGAACGAGAGCTCAGCAGCTTGAGGTACCATACATCTCGCTTTTAAAGATATAGTTGAACTGTGGTTTTGTATAATATTGCAGAGATGTAGGAGTGTAATAAGGACTAACTTATCCTCTTGGATTTTACAGGAGAGAAAATGTATTGTGGAGTCTGAAATTCTTGGGCATAATATAGCAGGTTCTTAACAGTGAATGCTTCTAATAACTTAATGTATATTTTTCCAAATCATCATTTTCATGACCATACAGGAGTCCACCATAATGGAAATCCCATTAGTTATTTACCAAATTAACTCGGTTGTTTTTCATTTTTCTGTATTCTATTTAATACTTCAAGGAACACCTTTTCTATAAATTCATTTCTGCCTTTTAAAATTATTTTAAATACATTTTTCTTTAATAGTGTTGTCTTATTGGTTAAAGTATGAGAAGTTTTAAAAAGGTTTGTGATCTGTATTTGTAAACTATTCTTCGAAAAGTTTATATTCCTTACATTCCCAACCACAGATGTACAAAGTAGCCATTTTTCTCAAGACAAAATAAAAACAAAGTTTTATGCAGTTTGATTCTTAACCCTCTGTATGAAAACAGCGATCATTATTAAGTGTTTTTCATTGTATTCACCCCATTTGTATTATTTTAAACATTGTGGAGAAGGAACAAAAGTTATTGCAGCAAGAGTGAATAATCCCATGATTTTCTAAGAAGAGCTCTCTAAATTTTTTAGATTCACCTTATAGAAAGAAGAAGAGAATAGAAGAAATGCTAATATGTCATATGAAAAAATTAGGGAGGAATTAAGAAGAAAAGAAGATGAATATAGTAAATAAATTGAAAGGAAATAGCAACTAGAATTCACTCTCTGAGCACTCAAAATGGAACTGAAAACTGTGAGAAATAATTGGAATCAGGTAGAGTAATCTGAGCTGAAAATTTCAAATTTTTAACACTATTTCATCAATATTATTTATAATGTCCCTTTTTTTTTTTTGAAAAGTACCATTTTATTGAGTGTTGTGCCGTTTATTTAGTGTTATAGGAAATTTTAGGTTACTTCTTAAAAACAAAAGCAAAGAAATTCAAAATTCCCCAAGTAACAAGGCCGGATATAAGAATTCTATAATCCTGAAATGCTGGGTGCAGTTTTTCAAGCAGAGGGAGGAAGAGGTCACGTCAGTAGCTCACACAGTAGTTAGTTACTGAGAAACCGCAGGGCTGAGATTGGTGTAGAAACTGGAGGCTAAGCTCTCCACTCGCCTCAGGCGACAGAGCCTTCTGCCTTGAGGGCCCACTGGTGAGTGAATAGGTCCAGAAGAGAAGGGGCATGGGGAGGGAAAGTCTGCCTAATTTTACCTCAAGTTACCTCCGGCCTTCAACCCGGCAGGTGGCTGAGAGTCATGGACACCCTCCCTCTGTGCCCGTCAGCCCTCCAGGCTACCTGCCCCATGAACAGCTCAAGGTTGGCTCCAGCTTTCCCAGCTGGGTTCTCCCAGAGTCCTCAAGGACAGGTGTTAACTGGCGTCCTCTAGAAGCGCAGGAATGCTCCCCATGGAATTTGTTTCCAGCAATTGGTAGAAACCAAACACTCTTGAAGTTGATTGTCCTTCATTCTGAAGAGTTGTCGAGTGGCATCTCAAGCAGAGGAACTCAGCCCCCCAGTCGATATCCCTCTCAGACATGGACCAAATCTCATCCCCGAGGTCCTAGCCGCAGATCTCCCACAGCGAAAACCTCTCAGGGAGAGCTCGGGAAAGTACTGGTTGTAATTCAAATCCATTTGTCTACATCAGTCAGGTAGGGACATACAATGGCTTCGTCCAAGGACAGGCCTTTAATATTTTCCATAGGAACTGATCTCAGATCCTTTGAGACTGTCTCGAAGGAGCCAGGACTCTGATTGCGGTTTAGTCCAGGAAGACCGCGTGTGCTCCCCTATCGACTGCGCTACGCGACCAAGTCCCTCTGCTCTGGGGTGAGCGTGTCTGTCGCTCCACGCACGCCGTCACCTTCAGCGTCTACATCAGAGTCGTTCTTGGCTCCACTGTCATTTCTTTAACCAATATCCTGTCAGTGACATTTTCACATCATTTATAGTTTTTCAGTTTGTAAAAGCTGCAACATCAGTTGTAAAAACACTTTTGAATACTTTAACAAGGTGTTTTTTTAGAATAAACTTTTAAAATCCCCCTCCCAACAAGGGGATAAGAATCAAAAACTCTTGTTACTAACAGTAGGTATTCTGGCATTTGGTAGAGATTTCCCTTCCTTAATAGATGATTAGGTTAGTTTATCACTTCCACTGTAGGTAAGGAGGAAACTATAGGCAGTTCAGAGACCACATCGGAAGTCATTCTTGTACTTGTAGAAAATGAACCCTCTGCTCTGCGTAGTGTCCTGTGTCAGGACAAGGAACTTTTGAAAACAGTGATACATATGCCATAGTATACATTTAGTGATAGTTATGTTTCTCATTGTATTTCCCCCATCTTACTATTTTAAACAGTAAGAAGAGAGAATGAAAGTTACTGCAGCAGAAAATAATCTCATGATTCTCTAAGAAGAGCTCTCTAAATTTTACCTTATTTACCATTAGTGTATATATCATGAATGAAATAGGAGGATTATTTTGTATTGATATGTTTGTACTAGAGACGTAACTGTGGTTTGATGTAAGAGGACTAACAGAGTCAGAAGACCTGGTGAAAAGCATGCAGCTTACTTGAATATTTTTAACTTCTTCCTTTCCAGAATCATTATAGCTAATGAGTTAATTGATGTTTGTAGAAGTGCTCAGATATGCAGATGACACCACCCTTATGGCAGAAAGTGAAGAGAAACTAAAAAGCCTCTTGATGAAAGTGAAAGTGGAGAGTGAAAAAGTTGGCCTAAAGCTCAACATTCAGAAAACAAAGATCATGGCATCTGGTCCCATCACTTCATGGGAAATAGATGGGGAAACAGTGGAAACAGTGTCAGACTTTATTTTGGGGGGCTCCAAAATCACTGTAGATGGTGACTGCAGCCATGAAATTAGAAGATGCTTACTCCTTGGAAGAAAAGTTATGACCAACCTAGATAGCATATTCAAAAGCAGAGACATTACTTTGCCAACTAAGGTCCATCTAGTCAAGGCTATGGTTTTTCCTGTGGTCATGTATGGATGTGAGAGTTGGACTGTGAAGAAAGCTGAGCACTGAAGAACTGATGCTTTTGAACTGTGGTGTTGGAGAAGACTCTTGAGAGTCCCTTGGACTGCAAGGAGATCCAACCAGTCCATTCTGAAGGAGATCAGCCCTGGGATTTCTTTGGAAGGAATGATGCTACAGCTGAAACTCCAGTACTTTGGCCACCTCATGCGAAGAGTTGACTCATTGGAAAAGACTCTGATGCTGGGAGGGATTGGGGGCAGGAGGAGAAGGGGACGACAGAGGATGAGATGGCTGGAAGGCATCACTGACTCGATGGACGTGAGTCTGAGTGAACCCTGGGAGTTGGTGATGGACAGGGAGGCCTGGCATGCTGCGATTTATGGGGTCTCAAGGAGTCGGACACGACTGAGCAGCTGAACTGAACTGAACAGAAGTGCTTAGTACAGTTGTCAATAGGTATAAGTCTGTAATTGCCTATTAAAATGTTAGAGAGGTAGCATATTCTCAAGAAAACAATTTCTGTACAAAATATAATCTATTTAAATATATAGAGAGCTAAGGCTCTTGCTGTGAAGTAGTTGTATAGGAGGTATGCAGTGTTTTTAAAAGTAGCGAGTGGTGTTGTTTATCGAATCACAGTTGATTTACAATATTGTGTTAGTTTCAGGTATACAGCACAGTGATTCAGACAACCCACTCCAGTACTCTTGCCTGGAAAATCCCATGGATGGAGGAGCCTGGTGGGCTACAGTCCATGGGGTCGCGAAGAGTCAGACACGACCGAGCGACTTCACTTTCACTTTTCACTTTCATGCATTGGAGAAGGAAATGGCAACCCACTCCAGTGTTCTTGCCTGGAGAATCCCAGGGACAGGGGAGCCTGGTGGGCTGCCGTCTATGGGGTGGCACAGAGTTGGGCACTACTGAAGTTACTTAGCAGTAGCAGTGTATATTATAGAAATGAGGCTTCCCTGCTGGCTCAGACAATAAAGAATCCACATGCAAAGCAGGAGACCTGGGTTTGATCCTTAGGTGGGGAAGATCCCCTGGAGAAGGAAATGGCTGCCCTATCCAGTATTCTTGCTTGGGGAATGCCATGGACAGAGGCGCCTGGCAGGCTACAGTCTGTGAGGTTGCAAAGAGTTGGACATGACTGAGTGAGTAACACACATACACACACATCACACACACATATTCCTTTTCAGATCCTTCTTGTAGAATATTAAGTGTAGTTCCTAATGTTGTACAGTAGACCCTTACTGGTTATTTTATGTACACTTGTCTATATATAATGGTATATGTCAAACCCAGCCTCCCTATTTATCCCTGCCCTACCCTCCGTTCCCCCATGGTGACCATAAGTTTGTTTTCTATGTTTGTGAGTCTCTTTCTGTTTTGTAAATAAATTCATTTTAGATTCCACATATAAACAGTATGATATAATATTTGTCTTTGTCTGACTTACCTCTCATAGTGTGATAATGTCTAGGTCCATCCCTGTTGATACAAATAGCACTATTTCATTCTTTTTCATGGCTTAGTAGTTTTGCATTGTATAAAAATTCCACGTCAGATTCAAGTTTTAAGTGTAGTCAAATCTATAAATCTTTTATTTTAAGCCTTCTGGGTTCACTGTGGTTCAGAGAAAAGCTTTTTCAGTTCTGAGCTTCTTGAAAAGTCACTTGGGATTTCTTTTTCCTTTCATGGATTCATTGTCTTCAATTAAGTTTTTGAACCTTTCTGCTTGTATAAAGTTTGAGGTTTGTATTGAACCTTATTTTTCTGGTTGGAGAGCCACTTGTTGCAGTCTTCACTGTATAAACATACAGGATAGCGTTTCATTTTTAGAAAATAATGAAACGTCAATTTATTAAGTACTAACTAAAGGTCTCCTTTGTTTCACTTAGGTTTCTGATAGTGGTAGAAAAGCAAAAGATCTGTTACACAAAACCCACACGCTGCAGGATGAAATTGCCAGCCTAAGACTAGAAATAGACTCAGTAAAAAATCAGAAGCAGGAAAAGGAGAAGAAATATTTTGAGGATATTGAAAATCTTCAAAAGGCAATGAAATCGAAAGAGGAAATATTAACAGAGGAGACTATTTTCCAGTATACTGGTCAGCTTAATGTCCTGAGAGCTGAGAATACAATGCTCAACTCTGAGCTGGAGAACAATAAACAGAGCAAACAAGCACCGGGAACAGAAGTGGAATCCTACCGTTCTAGACTGGCTGCTGCCACACACGATCATGATCAAGGTCAGACATCACAAAGAAACCTGGAACTTGCCTTCCAGAAAGCAAACGACGAGAGGTTATGCTTGCAGGACCAAATGAAGTTCGATGTGACTAAGCTGAAAAGTAACAGTGAGACAGCTTCCCAGCAACTTTCTAAAGTGGAAAGTAAATTCAATCAGCTAAACATAAAGCTGCATCAGACGAGAGATGATCCCAGAGAAAAGACTTTGATGTTAGAACGTGTCCAGAGAGACACACTACTAGATATAAAATAGATAAGCCGCAAGGAAATGGCCTCATTTTTTTGCTGGGATAGGAATCTGCTGGAAAGATCTGAGCACTGATTAGAATATGTGAAGATCTCTGAAGTAAATCAAAGCCTCTAATAAATAAAGAAAGAGGGAAAATGTTACACAGGGTGGAATTTTCCACCACTTGTTGGACATTCACACCCATTTCTTCCTGGTTGTGAGGTGGTGAAGCTCTGCAGATTTATTGGGAGGGGCAGGGCGTGGACAGTGGGTCTGCATCTTTTGTCTGAGAAACTTAATATCAGGAAGAGCTGAGGGTGGCCCCTTCTTTGTCCGTAACCAGATTCGGTGAGAAGGGAAAAGAAGGTGAGTGGTGATAGTGTGTGTGGTGATAGTCTTCAAAGTCCATATGTTGGCATTATCTATCATTTGCACAACATCGTAGTAAAGTGATTTGATAAACTCAGTGACAGAGAATCTTATTAGGCAGTTGTGAGACAACTTCGGCAAGAACTGACTGACACCATAAAAAACCGGTCTAGGACGGAGGCTTCACTGAAAGTCATGGCACGTAACTGTGCCAACTTAGAAGATGAGGCACAGGATTTAAAGAGCAAGTTACATCAACTCCCAAGTCAGGTACGTATGAAATTGAATGTGTTGACAGTTAATATGTAGGATAAAGTGTTTTAGGACACTCATTTTCATAGACAGCTTTCTTTTGTATTTTCGTTATAAGTAATTTACTACAGTTTTATTATCTTTATAATGCACTCATTTCTTAAACTCTGACTTTCATTCTGCCATTTGCATTATATATTTTTTACTTATGTTATTTACCATTAGGAAAGTAGAGAAATGTGCATCATTGTTCACACAAGTTGAGAGACTTTTTTTTCTGTTGAACAATATTTTTTTTAGTGATAGCTGTTTTACCATGATGAAGTAAACCAGATAAAATCAGAGGATAATGTTTAATGGAAGGTTCCAGAAAATTATCATTTCTCATCTTCCCTTTGGTGAATGGCTGTAGAGTTCTGTTTATATTTATTTCGTGACTTTCAGAATAACTTGTGCAGAAAGGGTATTATACAAACCAGTTGATTTAGGCATTGCCTTCCTTTCTCTTCATTTTAGATATATTGTAAAAGCAAGGAGGTACTCAGATGGAGTATAGTATGTACATCCAAAATAAAGAATTGAGAACATTATCTAGATCGTCCCTTTGGATTTTTAAAGAAGCTATTGAGATATAATTGACGCATCATATAATTCACCCATTCCAAGTGTGTAGTTCAGTATCTTAGTCTAGAGAGGTATCACCTGTGACCACAGTCAATCTTAGAGCATTTCCATCACCCCCACAAAGAATCCCTGCCTCCCTTAGCCACCACCTATGGCCCCTCCTCTCCCTCAGCCCCAGGCAGCCCCCAGTCTCATATCCGTCTGTGCAGACATGCCTCTTCTGGGTGTTTCACATAAATGGAATCGCACAGTGTGTGCTCCGTTGTGGTTAGCTTTTCTCATTTGATGTCATGTTTTTGCGGTTCATCCATGTGATAGCACGCGTCAGTTCTTCCGTTTCTGTTGACTGTCAAACAAGAAACAGTATGTGGCTAAGCCAGTTATCCATTCATATGTTGATGGAGATTTGGGTTGTTTCCACTTTGCAGCTATGAATAATGCTGCTGTGAGCACTGACTTACGCGCTTCTGGATGGACGTGTTTTTATTTCCCTGTGGTGGGATTTTATCCTCAGAGTTCACTGGCTGATTTCTCCTTTTCTTGGCCTTTGCTCAGACTGTCCTTTCTCTCTTCACAGTTTCTTTTCCTCTTGTGTCGTCCTCCGTTTATTCAGACCTGGTGCCCAGTCTCTCCGTCTCCAGAGCTTTCCTGACTGTCCAGCTCTCATGGAGCCTTTTCTCTTCAGCTCTGTCATCCAGTCTGTGACAAACAGTTTAGCCCTTCATTTTACATTGTTGTCATTTTTTTCATGTCATTGTTTCATTTTTTTCACTAAGTATACATTAGTCTAACAGGAAATATTTCTTAATATGCACAGCACTTGTCTTGCATAAATGGAAAATAGCTTAACAATTGTTAAGACACAACTAAGTACTTCATCCATACCAATAATTTCTTCTTGGAGATGCTGATATAGTAAAACTTCCATTAAAGTGTATTTTAAGTAATTAAATGTAAAATTGAAAGTGCTTAGTCTAATAGAGGAGAATTGTTCAATTAAATGCTCATTTTTTTCCCCCTGACTTGGTAGCAAAATGTAAATTTGCCTTCCTTCATTATGCAGCCAGAAGTGGGATTTACGGATATCTAGCCTTTCAGGCCCCTACAGATTTCTAACCTTCCCAGCCTAAGGTTCTGGGGATGGCTTCTCTGATATCCATGCCTGGTAACGTTACCTTTCTCATCCAAGTACTGGCTAGACATTAACAGTTGCTGGGAATGAATTGATTCACAACTTTCATTTAGCAGTAGGGTAATATTTTCATGGCATGACTTCACCCTTCCTCTGACGGTCATGTAATGTTCTGTACCACTCTGTCCAGGAGGTGCTATTTGCATATTAACCGGTGGTCATTGTCCACTGAGTAGTACAGAGAGGAAAGAAGTTACAAATTACTGTAAGTGGAGAAAAGTACTAGAGTTAAAGTTGGTTAGTGGAGTGGGTGAACATTTTTGAAGTCTGGACACGTGTGTTCTGGGCCTCATGCTCCACCTTACTGCCCCTTGCAACGGTATGGAGAGTGAGCTCACTATGACTTTTGTACAAGACCACTTCCGTTGGCCTGCCGACTATCTGAAGTATCAGATTGTTTTGCAGGTAAAATACAGCAACCGTAATAATGCCAGTTACAAACAGCTCTTAGTATCTGCCACATCCTCTTCTAAATACATTATGTATAGTCCCCAGTTTAATCTTCCCAGCATCCCACTGAGGTTGATGCTACCATTATCCTCATTTTATGGATGGAGAAACTGAGATACAGAAAAGTTAAGTAATTTGCCTCAGGACTCACAGCTCAGAACTGATGGAACTGGAACACAGGCCCACGGATTCTGGCTCCCATGTAGCTACTGCCTCTCACGCTAGTCCCTGAAGCATCTGGTTGTCACCAACAGCAGTGTTAGCTCTCATAATCACTGGGAGAGCCGTGGTCATTCACATACGTGGATATTTAAAGTGATGGCTGATGTGGAGCTTGGAATTAAAAAAAAAAATGCTACCATAAGGTAATTTTCTGTCTTTCCCCATTTGGCCAGTTTATAAATTTGTGTGTTTATTTGAGAAAATCTATTTTAAAGCATGGATGATGTTGTATTTAAGTGCAAGAGGAGAGGTCAGTAACGTGCAAAGGGCAAACAGTAAATATTTTCAGTCTGTGGACTGTCGGGTGTCTGTTGTAACAACTCAGCTCTGCTGTGTGGCAGGAAAGCAGCTGTAAACAATATGCAGACGAAAGAGACAGAAAGTGATGGTGGCGGATTCACTGGGTATCAGGAGCTAAAGCCGCTTTTTTTCCTTTTTTTTTCTCTTTTTATTTGCAAGAAGCACAGGATCAACATATAGAGGCCGTGAGATGTGCTGAAAAAACACAGGATCACATCCAAAAGTACGATTTAAAGCAGCACAGAAAACAACTTAAGTATAGAGCAGATAAACAGTATAATACAAGAATTAAATCAGTAATGATAACAAACACATCACTGTGAAGCTGGGTAACATTTCGGTTTTGAGCTATTTTGAGAGGCATATTTCACCCCCATTATTTCCATATTTTGCACATTATCCACAAGTGAAAAGTGAAAGTGTTAGTCACTCAGTCGAATCCAGCTCTTTATGACCCCATGGGATATAGCCCACCAGGGTCCTCTGTTCATGGAATTCTCCAGGCAAGAATCCTGGAGTGGGTTGCCATTTCCTTGTCCAGGGGATCTTCCTGACCCAGGGATCGAACCTGGGTCTCCTGCATTGCTGGCAGATTCTTTACATTCTGAGCCACTAGGGAAGCCGATTGTCCACAAAACACAACTAGAAAAACAGTACAATTACCAAATCATTTACTTTTCAAAATTCTAAGATCCTCTATAATTGAACTGCAGACGTTTGTTCAGAAACAGTGTAGTATTTTAAAAACCTATGTGTGCAGGACTTCCTTGAGAGTTCAGGGGTTAAAACTCTGCCTTCCAAGGCAGAGTGTGTGTGTTTGATCCCTGGTTGGGGAGCTAAGACTCCACATGCCTCACAGCCAAAAATCCAAAACATAAAACAGAAACAATGTTGTAGTAAATTCAATAAAGACTTTAAAAATGGTCCACATCCAAAAAAAAAAAAAACCATGTGTGAAAATAACTATTTTAAATCTGCATTTTAGGCTTGAAATTGAAAATGCAAAGTTGCAAACTACAGTCAAAAAGCAAGTGGGCAAAATTGAACAACTTCAGAAAAACCTGTTCAGTACAAGATTGGTAAGTCAACCTCTTAATTTCTGTCATACTGAGGAAGAATTTTAATTTTTTTTACTAGTAATATATGACAATATTCTGGACAGTGTGAAAAATCTCATTGATTAAAGAGTTTATTGTATTTTTACTGACATTTTTTGCTACTGGTAGCATAATTCCTCTTTATAGAAGAAGTGGACTGAGTTTATAAAATTAATGATTTTTGTAGTAAGATTTTAATTTAAAACATTGTGAAGATCCAGTCAAAAAGCAATATTTTATATAGACCACATTTTGTTTGTTCATTCCTCTGTCAATGAAATCGGGGTTTTTCCACTTTCTGGCTATTGTTAATAATGCTGCCATGAACATTGGTACACAATCATCTGTTTGAGTCTGGAAATATTAGCAATGATTTGATTGAGAATTCTGAATTTCTCTTGTAATCCAAACCCTTCTGTGAGATTTTAGAGAATGAATCATTTTTTATATTGCAGCTTGTTCTCTTAACCAGGAATGAATACTACATCTCTATAGAACAGTTCTTTCTGAAAGAATATATTTTTTCCTTCATTGGAATTTTTTTTTAAGAGGTGGGGTTTGCATGGGATTTTTTTCAAAGATTATTTTAGTAAGATGTAATTTAACAAAACCTGGAATATCTTGAACCACTGATGATATTATTTCAGAGCATCTTTAGAAAGTGAAATGTAAATATAGCCACACTTTAAAAAACTTTCATTCAGTTAAGTTCAGTCGCTCAGTCATGTCCGACTCTTTGTGACCCCGTGAATCTCAGCATGCCAGTCCTCCCTATCCATCACCAACTCCTGGAGTTCACTCAAACTCATGTCCATCGAGTCCGTGAGGCCACCCAGCCATCTCATCCTCTGTTGTCCCCTTCTCCTCCTGCCCCCAATCCCTCCCAGCATCAGAGTCTTTTGCAATGAGTCAACTTGGCATGAGGTGGCCAAAGTATTGGAGTTTCAGCTTTAGCATAAGTCTTTCCAAAGAACACCCAGGACTGATCTCCTTTAGAATGGATTGGTTGGATCTCCTTGCAGTCCAAGGGACTCTCAAGAGTCTTCTCCAACACCACAGTTCAAAAGGATCAATTCTTCGGCACTCAGCCTTCTTCACAGTCCAACTCTCACATCCATACATGACCACAGGATAAACCATAGCCTTGACTAGACAGACCTTTGTTAGCAAAGTAATGTCTCTGCTTTTGAATATGCTATTTAGGTCGGTCATAACTTTCCTTCCAAGGAGTAAGCATCTTTTAATTTCATGGCTGCAATCACCATCTGCAGTAATTTTGGAGCCCAAAAATATAAAGTCTGACACTTTCCATTGTTTCCCCTTCTATTTCCCATGAAGTGATGGGACCAGATGCTATGATCTTCGTTTTCTGAATGTTGAGCTTTAAGCCAACTTTTTCACTCTCCTCTTTCACTTTCATCGAGAGGCTCTTTTTCTGCCATAAGGGTGGTGTCATCTGCATATCTGAGGCTTCTGATAGTTCTCCGAGTTAAGCAGAAACAGGCACAAAGGAGGAATCGGCGCCCCCGACCACCTCGCATACGCCTCACTCAGGAGAGCCGAAGAAGAGTGAGGAGTCCTCCGCGCACCTCAGAGAGCGCGATGCCGGGATCTCGCGGGACTTCAGCGTTCCGGAGGGTTCAGGTCTGCAGACCTCTCGCGGGAGCTGAGCGCCGGTGCGGAGGGACGGGCTGCCTCCCGACTCCGCCCTCGCCTTCCCGTCCGCGGGCCAGGCTCGCGCAGGCGCGCGCGGTGGCAGCGGCAGTGGCGGCGGCGGCGGCGGCGGCTAGTTTGCGCGTCGCGCTGGCGGCGGCGGTATGGGGCTGAGCCGAGTGCGGGCGGTCTTTTTCGACCTGGACAACACGCTCATCGACACGGCCGGCGCGAGTCGGAAGGGCATGTTGGAGGTAACGTCCTGTCTCCCGCTTCGCTTCGGCGAGCTCCGCGCCCCGCGCGCTCGCCCCTCGGGCCCCTGGCACTGCCCCGTCTGTCCCTCGCGCGTCGGGGCCCCTCACCCCGGAGGCCGCGTGTGCCGGTCGCCCCCCGCGGAGGGCGAGGGCGTCCGCGAGCCGACGGCGCTCGCGGCGCGCGGGCTCCCGGAAGGGTGTCGCTGAACTGCCACGAGGGCAGGGTTCCCGCCGCGCCGAGCGGCTGCCGCGCACGGGGCGCCTGGCTTCCTGTCGGGGCGGGTTTGGAGCTGCCGGGACGCGCGCGCACCCAGCGCTCCCGGCCTGGCCGCGGGAGTGTGGGCCCCCGGCGCTGTGTGCGCTGGACCTTGGCGCCTGGGCATTTCACTCAGGTGTCCCCGCGGTGAGTGTGACCCTCAGCGCGTTTACTTTCACGAGGTCTTGCTCAGAAGCGGCACCCTCCGCTTCCCGTACCTACTGATGCTCTTTCAGCCTTTTCCCGTTCCTTTCAAGACCCGAAGCCACCCTTGCTTGCGTTTTTCTGCATTCAGCTTTAGGGAAATAAACGAAGGATTACCGTATCTGAAAAGCCCACTTTCGGAACCTGATCCTTCCAACCCTTCGTGCCCCGCCCACTTCATGCTTTGTTAGTTAAGCTGTGTCTCCTTGGATCTTCAGCCTCTTCGTCCTCTTTCTTGGTGCATTACACTCCTGGTGCGTTTTCGGATCTGTCCAGTACTCTTGTTTATTATTATTAGTTTTTAATAAAGATGTCTTTATGTAACATTCTCTTATTCTCCATAAGAGTGTAATCAATCTTTAATCATCTTGGCTCCACAGTTTGCTCTGAGATCTGGGGCAGATAATTCAATGCAGAGCCTGAGTTTCTCATCTGTGTTACAGTACAACACTAGGGCCAACTTCAAAAGACTACTTTTGGGAATTAATTGAGTTAATATGCATAATAGTTTAGCAGAGTGATTCTCCAAAATATGCATTGGAAAAATATTAGCAATTTTTTATACAGTTTTTGCAAAAAAGAAAGCAAAAATATGTCCATTTTTTAAGTAAAAAAAAGAGCAGTCATTAGGTACCTCCTAAATTGATAGAATCCTAGACATTTTAAGTCTATTTTAATAACTTTACTGAGGCATTGCACAGTATTGACTGACCTTTCCATCTTCACACCTTTGATTGTGACCTCAGGGGCACCATCCCCTGATATATTGCCTCCGGTATCTCCCTGCAGACTGTACATACTTACCTGTGTGTTCTCGGCAGGCCAAGTCCAATGTGTTGTAATTAAATCCTTGTTTTAGTCCAATTCTTGCTATAGGCCAAGAGTGTAGGCTTTAAAAATCAGGCAGTTGAGGGAATTCCCTGGCAACCTAGTGGTTAGGACTCTGTGCTTTCAGCCAAGGGTGGGGGCTCAATCCCTGGGCAGGGAACTAGGATCCCACAAGCCATATGGCTTGTCCAAAAAATAAACATAAATAAATAAATACATAAATGAGACAGTTGAGTTTGAATCACAGTTTTCCTCCATACCTAGCTGAAAGCACCCAAACAAGTTATTTAACCCCTCTAACCCTCAATCTTTCAATAGTGATATTTTGAGTAGTTGTATTAGTTCTCAGAAACCCTATCTGCTAGGTTTAATGTAATGTATGAGAAGTACATAGAGTCCAGTGTTCCAGAATTGTACTACTGTCCACTCCGTCTCTAAGTCTGTGCCCTACTGTTGCCCGTCTAGACTGTTGCTGTGATCTTGATTCCAGGCTTACTGTGTCCGCTTCATCCTCCACATTCCTACCACAGCGAAATTTTATAAACAAAAGTCAGATTGTATTTCTCCTTGGTCTTTACACTCTCCCTTATACCAGCTCTGTATTTTCATAGTCTTTTAATGTTCTTGTCAAAGGATACTACAGTTAATTTTTGCAGCTCAGATGCCCACAACTAAATAGTGAATTTCCTTTTTTAGAGGGGAGCGGGGCGGCTCACTGTGAGGCTTGTAAGATCTTAGTTCCCTGACCAGGAATTGGAGACACTTGCCCCTTGCATTGGAAACTCACTTTCTTAACCATTGGACTGCCAGGGAAGTCCCAGTAGTGAGCTTCTAAAGAGGAGACAAACTGTCATATTCATCTTGTTTGACACATGGTAAATGTTGAATGAATGTTGAATGGATGTATAAAAGTTCATTTTTGCAGACTTGTTTCTCTTTCTGTTTCCTTTGTAAACATCCTGTGACATGCTGTTAACTATACAAGGATTAACTATACAGGGATCTAGGATCGCTTTATCCCATAAGAATACAACAGCCACAGATGTTGGCCTAGTTAAAAGTAACATACCAGCTTTCTGAGTCACTCTGAATGACTTATGAAAGGAGGAAGGGGGAAAAATCCAGCCATTGCCTTGGGCTTGAGGAGAAGGAATCATGTTCTAACTGTGTGTTTGTGTGTTAGTCACTCAGTTCTGTCCAACTCTTTGCGACCCATAAACTGTAGCCCACGAAGCTCCTCTGTCCATGGGATTCTGCAGGCAAGAATACCAAAGTGAGTTGCCATTCTCTTCTCCAGGGGATGACCCAGGAATGGAACCTTGGTCTCCTGCATTACAGGTGAATTCTTTACCATCTGAGCAAAGCCCGTACTGACTAAATATCAGCTCTAATATTTTTTCTTTTTCCAGCCTCTTTTTAAAAATTTTTATACACGTTTTAAAGGTTACTTTCCATTTATAGTTGTTACAGAATATTGGCTATCAACTTTATTACTGTTTTTTAGTCACCTGGGAAAGCTGCTTTTTTTCCACCCACTTTAGGCCTGTATTTCAGTGTCACCACTCAAGCAGAAATCCATGGACAGAGGATCCTGAAGAGCCTTACAGTCCATGGGGTCACAGAAGAGTCAGATTCAACGTAGCGACTAAGCAACAGCTCAAGCGGAAGCCTCCAGAAAATTGAGGTTTCTCAGAGAACAAAGCAAAAAATATTCCTGCATTTTTGAGTTTACTTTCCAATGGGGATGACAGTGAACATAATAAATGTGCTTTTATTTACAAATGTGTTAGGTGGAGGGGAGAAAGAATTGCAGTTTCAAAATAGGTTGGTGAGGTTAGGCCATATGGAGTACATGATATTTGAACGAAGTCTTGAACTAAAAATAACAGGAAAACTGGTTGGCTTGGTTAGTCTGTATGCAGCCATCATGTTTTGTGAGCATGTATTTGTAAGTTAGTTTTATTTAGAATTCAGCCACTTCATATCTTAATCATATGTGTTATATGGATCCCACACTAGGCCTCAAAAAAAGTCTTTTTAAATCATATCTAAACATGAGTACTCCTTGGAGTGAGAAATGGCAACCCACTCCAGTATTGTTGCCTAGAGAATCCCATGGACAGAGGAGCCTGGCAGGCTACAGTCTATAGGGTTGCAAAGAGTCGGGTACAACTGAAGCAACTTAACACACACATTAGTACTGATGGTGGTAACTTTAATTCTGGGTCTGGAAAGCAGGAGGTAGGGCAGTGTTTTCTTTCTATATGTGTTGGGATATAACCTTAAATAGAGTCTGGAAGGAGATGGAGTTTGAGTTTATGTTGCTCTCCCGTCTCTCCCTTCATCGGGGCTGTAGGTGTCTAGTGGCCTTATTCTCTGCAGAACCCTCCTCATCAGGCCTGCCCAAGATGCCCTTACACAAGACTGTAGGCCCTTAGACAAGATGTCGTCATGCCTCTAAATTAGAGATCTTTTTTCTCCATATCTATCGAGTTCAGTTAAAACGCCCCTTTTCTCAGTGCAGATATTTGGTGACTTTGCACCAATAATGTGGACTAATTCACTTTAGATATTATTTCTGTTTGAACTAATAATAATGTGTAAATGACTGATAAACTTTTTTCCCCAAAGATGTTAATACTGTTTAAATACTACTGGTTATTCCAAATGAATATGTAATTAGTCATTGTGGCAAAATTAAATCAGGGAATGTAATGGGAAGCAGCTTTGAAACTTGGGATCCATATGCCATGCCTCTGCAAGAATCTCCCTTTACGGTGAGCTAATTGGCTTTTTCGTATCCCAGGAATGTATTTAATGAATTGCCAGTTACAGTTTACAGGAAACTGAGTCTTTATTGGGAGCTCTAACCCAGTGAACAATGAGCCGGTTCCTGTTGAATCAGGAGTACTGTGGAGTCCTCGAGGCTTGTGTCCTTTTAGTGTATAGCAGCAGCGTTGCTGAAACTGTATAGTGACCTTCATAGCACTGGAGTAAGTCACTTGACATTGCTAGAAAAGATAGTGATTGAAAAGGCTTGATTGGTTCATTGAAATGTAACTTCATAAAGCAAAACATTTCAGTGTTTTGCCTTTCCCTAAATTCTTAGGGTTGGTATATTTTCACTGGACTAGTAAGGCTTTTCTTAGCTATTACAGGAAGAAGGGGTCTATTCAGCTCTTTCCCCCTTTCAGCAGGTGAACTGAGTGTCTGGCATGAATAGCAGATCATTTATTCCCTGTAGAGTTTAGGGAACACTTGTTTGACTGCTTTGCTTCAACAACAGAAGATTTTAGCCCCAACCATGTGTATTGTGCTCATCCTCAAAGATCCAGAAGTGCCGCGGCTGATCAACTTTCCCCGGAAGTCCCCAGTACAGAGACTTCAAGTAATTGAATTATTTACACTCCCAAGTGCAGGTAATTCACTTGGCAAGTGACCTTAGGAAGTACTGCAGGGGATGGCGGAAGGGGAAAGGGGAAGAATCTAACACAAACCCTGCCGAGGAGCAGGTAGCAGTGCGCACGGCTTGGGACTCTAGGAGACACATGCAGACATATTCCACTCTCCCTCCGAAGGGCCGAGGAAGCTGTGATATCTGCCCACCAGTTTCTGCTTTTTACTGGTTGAGACCTACTCCTCGGGCTGTCCTCTGGCTCCAGCCCTTGTGCACGGGTGCCCGTGTGGAGGCATACGGCTCTTAGGCCGAGAAGCCCAGGTCCTTGCGGAGGAGGCCAGTGGCGCCAGTGGCAGTGAGGTGTGCCTGGGCATTTGGCAGCGCCACTCCAGCCTCACCTGGCACCCTCTGTCACGTGGTCTCCACTGCGGCTGAACTCAGCTTCCAGCTTGCCCAGCTCACAAAAGCCCAGGTACTGGGTCTTTGTGCTGTTCCTTCTTTCAAGAATGCTCTTATCCTCCTCCTGTCCCCACCTTTGGGCTTGGGAATGCCTTGGTTTAAATGTTTCTTCCTATGCCTTCTTTACCCAACAGCTCTGGGGTCGCTTCTTACCGTTTAGTTCGTTTTTCATGTGACTCTCAGGGCACTCAACCCAGCGTTTGTGATGATTATTGTCCTCATCAGATAATGTCATGGGAACAAGGGGACCAGTCTCCAGCGCTGAATACATAGTATGAAGGTACACATGTGGCCTGTGGAGGTAGGCAAGTATGGGCTTCAGTCTCAGCTGGGGCAAGTTCTTTATCGGTTCTAAACTTCCTTTCTCTCAAGAAGGAAGCTCCCTCGGGGAGTTGTAGAAGAGATTAGAAACAGCATATGTGAGCTTTGAGCATAATGCTTGCCACATCAGAGTCATAGAAAATGTTAGCAAACAGGCCACATGGTAAGAACTTGATATAATGAAAAGCCAAAGTAAAGAGCTGTGGGATCCTAAGAGGGATTATGATAAAGGATTCAGAACCAGTGTGACAAAGAGGGAGACTCAGAACTACTTGAAGTTTTTTATCTGGAAAAGTAAGTTAGGAGGAACCACTGTCATTAGACTGCTGAAATCACAGAACATGCTTGATTCCATGGGAACTACACACACATGTTTTTAAAAGTACAGAATTGGGTCCCCTATTATATGGTGGTTAGTTAAACTAGGCCTTCAAAAGATAAAATAGATATAGATGAGGAGAGGTTAGGTGAACTAGCTTTTTATCTGGGAAGAGTCTAGATTGGCTGTTAGAAATTTTATATATTTTTACTAAATATAAGCACAGTTTTATGTTCATGTCTTCATGAACAGAATAAAAGGTGACAGACTTAAACTGACAAATGAGGGATTTTTGTAGCTATATGTAAAGAATCTCCTTAGAAGTCGGGGGGTGGGAAGGAAGTTGTGTGTGTGTGTGTGTGTGTGTGTGTGAATGAATTGTTGAGAAATCTTCACTCTGGTGTGTTTTGTTTGTTTGCTTGTGTTTTGAACTTTTAATTACTTATTTTTGGCTGTGTGGGTCTTGGTTGCTGTGAGCGGGCTTTCGCTAGGTGCGGAGAGTGGGGGCTACTCTCCAGATGTGGCGCGTGGGCTTCTCATTGCGGAGCATGGGCGCTAGAGTGCACGGGCTTCCAGAGCTGTGGTGTACGTGGGCCTTGCTGCCCGACGGCGTGTAGGATCTTAGTTCCTGGACTAGGGATTAAACCCATGTCCCCTGCATTGACAGGCAGAGTCTTAACCACTGGACCACCAGGGAAGTCCCATGGTGCTCTTATATTAAGACAAATTCCCACCAGAAATGATGTGGCAATAGAGCATCCCAAGTCAGGAGTGGAGTTAAAATCTGTCTTTGCTCTTGGTTTATAGCCTCACAGCTTCTGAGGACATGGGTATTGAAGACATGAAGTGTGTTGATGGAGTTATTTTCCTTTATTTAGGTGATAAAGCTCTTACAATCAAAATACCATTACAAAGAAGAGGCTGAAATCATCTGCAACAAAGTTCAAGTTAAACTCAGCAAGGAATGCTTTCATCCTTCTAATACGTGCATTACTGACCTCAGGACTTCACACTGGGAAGAAGCAATCCAGGAAACCAAAGGCGGTGCAGCCAATAGGAAATTAGCTGAAGAATGTTATTTCCTGTGGAAATCTACACGTTTACAGCACATGACGCTGGCCGAAGAGGTCAAAGCCATGCTCACTGAACTTCGAAAGGAGGTCCGCCTTCTCTTACTGACAAATGGAGAACGACAGACCCAGCGGGAGAAGATTGAGGCTTGTGCCTGTCAGTCCTATTTTGACGCTATTGTTGTGGGTGGAGAGCAGGAGGAGGAGAAACCAGCCCCTTCCATATTTTATTACTCTTGTGACCTCCTCGGGGTACAGCCTGGGGACTGTGTGATGGTTGGTGACACGCTGGAAACCGATATACAAGGAGGCCTCAATGCAGGGCTGAAGGCAACAGTCTGGATAAATAAAAATGGGATGGTGCCCCTGAAGTCATCCCCCACACCGCATTATATCGTTTCCTCTGTGCTAGAGTTACCTGCCCTCTTACACAGCATCGACTGCAAAGTCAGTGTGTCCACTTAAAGCACAGAAAACGGTATACTTACGAATTTTAGGGTCAAATTACAGGGCTCCAGCTAAGAAAAGATAAGGCATTCTCTATACTGTGCCCCAATTCTAAGGATAATTACAATTGTCATGTAATGGCCAACCAACCATTGACTGGTATTTATATTTGAAAATCCAGAGTACATTAATACAAGTTACTTTTAGTAATGTCATCCAGGAAACTTTGAAGAAGTATATTTGTTAATCTGTGGCTTGAGGTTTTTTTTAAAAAAAAAATTTTATTAATCTGTTAGCATCTTGGATCTCTGAAGATTTCACCATATGGTGAAAACTGAAGGAAGGTTAGGTTGTACTCTTAGTCATTTCCAGGGTGCCATTTTAATACTTGACTGATTCTTTTTGGTGTTACCATCTGCCTTAAATCTCCTCTTTTTCAAATTTTGGAAACTCATTGTTTCACAAATTTCTATAGCCATTTCAGAGTTTGCTTTGAGCTTACTGGTTAAAAGTCCAAAGTGAGGCATCCTGCAACTTGAAAAACTTCTCAAGACCAGGAGGCTAGAAAGTCTCATGATTTCACCAACTGTACCTGGAATAAAAAGGTTAATTAAGGAAAAAAGAAATAACTGATCTGGGTTGTTTTTTGGTGGGGTACTTTTTTTTTTTTTTTTTTACTTTTGTATAGGAAACTACTAATGTAAAATGTTCAATTGTTTGGATATATATAGAATGGCTCCTTCAGGTATTCTACCAAGAACAGGGTTCTCTGCCATTGTGCAAGTGCCTGTTATGCATCCCACTCCTAAATTTTTAAAAATGTGATTGTGCCCTTGACTGTGAAGAGCATTGCTGTTGCTCTGAAACTGAACGCCTGTGTACAGGGAATGTTTGTGTAAAACTCTTATAGGTGTGGTGCCCATGTGACCTCAGTTGCAGTGTAGATGTTTTAAATTGTTAAAGTTGAAGGCTGTTGATAGGAAAATGGTTGTGTGTGTGATTTCTCAGGGGGACGAGTGTGATGCTGAGGGTTTGTCCTTTCAGTTCGTCCATGAGACAGTCCAGGCACTTGGGTTCATTATGCTGCCTGAGAAGGCTCATTGCTCCCAGTTCCTGGGATCTCTAGCAGATCTCAACAGGTGGGCACCTCAGTTGCTAAGTGAGCAGTTCTTCAACAAAAGTGATGTGGTGGGGAATGACATAATTGCGTTTCTTGTAATGTATTATTACTTTCCATTTGCACCCATCCTTAGGGAAGAAATTTGGCTTTCTGCATTCTGAATGGAATGTTACAGAAGATATTAAGAAATCTTGGAATAGACCTATTATTTTATTAATAATGTTCTTTTGGGGTTTGTTTTAAAATAATTCTTTATTGTTTTTCATAGTTCCCCACGTGCCTAGAAAGCCACAGATTCTCAGTTGTCCAGAGGCTCGCCCAAACACTGTCGTTATGGAGGAATGCCTCGTAGCTATGAGCGGAACGCTGACACAAGGCTGGCTGTTTTCTGGTTCCATTCACACATCCGCCCACTGGCACACGAACTTCCGAGATACGGTTGTGCCCAGGACCCAGTGAGCGTGATATTGTAGGGAAGACAGTTTTTAGCTGCAGAGGTACTCGATTTAGCACTGTCAGATTTCTTTGCAGCCCACAATAGGAAACGCTTTCTGTCACAATCCATTAAACATGTATGGTGAACATTGACTCAATGTGTGTACATTAGACATAGTTTTACCTGTTTAACAAACAAAGCTACTTCCTTGCTATGCATGATGCTCAGGATTTTTTCATTCCATCCTTTTTTAAATGGGGGAATGTATTTTTTTCATTTTGGAACAAGTCCTATTTGTGGTACACAAGTCAAAGAGTGAATGCGTGAATAGCAAAACGTCCATCTCATCTCTTTTCCAGCAACCCGCCTACCCTAAAAAGGCCTCTTCTGTCAGCACTTTGCTGTCTATCTGCGTATATAGGTAGGTATGAGTGTATAGAATTCCTCTGATTCAGTCAGCTTTTTATTGCTGCTTTTTTGATTTTAGAAAGCAATGATCTTGCTAAGATGCTGATTTTAAAAGTCATGAAGCTTCTGTAAGTTGTTCCTGTTAGGAGCATCCGTCTTTGAGCTCAGCCATCCACTGCTGATAAAGGCGATGGTTCTGCTCACTTGCACGTTGTTCACTTTGAGGTCGGGACAGCTGTGAAGCCCTTCCTCTGCTCCATCTGCCTGCCCTCTTTTGGGGCATACCCCATCTCAGTGATTCCCTTTACCTCTTAACGTTAGATGTCCTGTGCCCTGTGTCATCCCTTTCTTGATTTGTTCCCCCTTTGGTGGCATGCATCCTTGAGCAGTTTCCCTGTAAAGATGAGATCAAATCTCAAGTGTCCGAAAATGCCTTTATTCTCCCAGCATTGATAGTTTAACAGCATGTAGCCAGAGGTCACTCAGAATTTCAAAGGCATTGCTCTGTGGCCTATAGGCCACTTTGTGACACTTTTCTTTTTCTCTTCAAGCTCTTAGAACTTTGTTTTTTGCCCCCAGTGGTCTGTGAAAATTTCCCTTGCTGTGTTTGCATCCTCTATCCTTGGCACTCTTGAACCTTTTCAAACAAAACCTTATGTTCTTCAGTCCTAGAAAAATGTTCTCACTTAATTGATAAGTGCTCTGCTCCTGTGTTTCCCACTCTGTGGACCTCCCACTCTTCAGGTATTGGACCTCTTCTGACATTCCACTTTGTTTTCTTTTTTCTCCCAGTTTTCCATCTCTTATTTTGTTCTACTTTTTGAAAGATTTCTTCAGCTTTACCTTTCAGTCTTACTGATTTTTTTTTCCTGCCTGCCATTATGTATTTTAATTTCCAAGTTTTTTCAGTTTTAAGAAAATGTTCTTAATAGCATTTATTTTTGGTTTGAGTGGAATATCACCCCTAAAAAAAAATTTTTTTTAAACGTTTTTGAAGAATCCAAGAATCCACTGTATCTTCCCTGTTGCTGTCTTCTGTTTAGTTGGGTCTGTTTGTGCACATTAGAGGCTTTCCTTAAATGCCCAGTGAACCTCATGTATCACAAGTAAGAGAAAAGGGATGAAAATGCTCGATTGGAAGCTCTGCAGGAATGGATGAGGCTTGTATACTCAGAGGTTCCTTTTCTGTAAGGTGCTTGGTAGGCAGTTACTTGAAAAACCCCTGGGGTCAAAGTTTTAAGGCTTTCCCTCTTGGTCTGGTTTCCTAGAGAAGAATCTCTGACTCCTGACTGAGAGTAGAGGTCTGATGTCAGCCCCTGGGAGCTGAGTGGGAAGGTGTGACACGCATATGGTCATTTTACTCTCTGGTTGTTCCTGAGCCCAGTTGTGTGTGGTGCCCCTAGTCTAGAGACCCTCTGTTTTTATTCCAGAGAAGCATCATGACTTCTGTTGAGTGAGGACCAGGTTGGAGGGGCAAGGATCCAGGGATCTATTTGTATCTGCATGTTTTCTTTCAGTTCAGTCACTCAGTCGTGTCCGACTCTTTGCGACCCCATGAATCGCAGCACGCCAGGCCTCCCTGTTCATCACCATCTCTCGGAGTTCACTCAGACTCACATCCATCGAGTCAGTGATGCCATCCAGCCATCTCATCCTCGGTCGTCCCCTTCTCCTCCTGCCCCCAATCCCTCCCAGCATCAGAGTCTTTTCCAATGAGTCAACTCTTCGCATGAGGTGGCCAAAGTACTGGAGTTTCAAGTGATGGGAACAGATGCCATGATCTTCGTTTTCTGAATGTTGAGCTTTAAGCCAACTTTTTCGCTCTCCTCTTTCACTTTCATCAAGAGGCATGTTTTCTTTACCACTTTTTTTTTTTTTTGAGGGGGGTGTGGCTGTGCTGCATGGCTTATGGGGTCTTAGTTCCCCGACCTAGGGATCGAACCCTGCAGTGAGCGTGCCAAGGCCTAACCACTGGACTCCCAGGGAGTTCCCTCCATTGATATTTGGGGCATCTTTTCCCCATCACCCTTGGCTCAGCTCGCTCTCTTCCTTGAGGACTGAGGTATCTGGCGGTTTCCGTGCCTGAATGTTTGAAGGGGCAGCTGTGCACCTCGTGGTTCTCAGTGTTTCTCATTGTTGCTCTAGTCTCCACTTGCTTGCATCTACTAAATCCTTTGCCACTTGTCCCCGTGCTTTTTGGCTTCCATAATTTTGCCGTCAGTGCCTGTTTTCCCAGTTCGTGTATGTGTGTGTGTGTGTGTTTAAATTCCTTTATGATAGTTTCCATTGGGTTTGGCATAGAAGCAGTATTAGATGCATACTCCATCCTTTCGCCTTTACTGTGGAAGCCTATCCGTTCTATGTTCAGTGTAGGTCAGGCCCCACAAAACTAGTCCTGTGCCCCATAGTCACTACCTGCAGTGGGAAAAGCCGCTCATTTGAGCTGGAGATTTACAGCATGCCTGAAACTTAAAAATATATATGCAGCTTCTTTCTTAAGATCTCTTCCCCAACTTCCTCATTCTCTGTATTCTTGTATACATTTCTTCTTTGACTTTGATTGTGATGGCAGGGCTCATTATGATCCTGTGTTCCTGAATTTTCAACGTTGCTTATACATAAGATATTTAATTTGATAGGCAACTATGTTCCTATGATCATTTCTAAGACTTAAACTCAGATTTCTTCATAATAAAACCCTTCTGCATATGATCTATTCGATTTATACCTATATGATGAAGTTTAACAGTTAACAGGGATTCCCTGGTGGGCCAGTGGTTGGAACTCGGTGCTCTCACTGCCAGGGCCCAGGTTCAATCCCTGGTCAGGACACTAAGATCCTACAAGCTGCCTGGTGTGGCCAAAAAGAAAGGTACAGAAAAGTCACAGGACCTTGGTAGGTCAAAACTGTCTATTTTAAACCACTCTTCACATATATGACGTTGACAATACAGTAATTTTCATGGATTTTCTGGAAGATGTGATTTTTTTTTTCTGGGCGTCAGGCTGATCAATGGATAAGATCCTCAACCCAAGCTTTTAATAATTTCGAAGTTAAATTTTGTGATGGTTTATTTGTTGGTTTACTATCACCCATATAATACTTCCTGAGTTCCTAATAATTAGAGATAATCTTTTGTACATTTCCCAAGCTTGAAATGTGTGCTTGAAAACATAATAAAGTAAATAAAATAATAATTGACAAAATACACTTTGAAAATCACACATACAGTTCTTCACTGAGTGTCCAGCAGATGTCGTTGAAATAAGATTTACAGTGCTCCTCTGAAAACAGCACTGCTTATTACACTTAACTCCTTGGAATGTGCAAATTTTGTGGATCAGTCGGCTGACTCCTCCCTGTAGGAATGATAAACATGGAGCCACAGCAGAACAGTCCGCACCCTGGGTACACACCGCAGTGGGTGAGACAGTGTGGATGGCATGGTGTGAGAGCCTGGCCCTAGCCAGTCCCCCGCCCAGCCCGGCAGATACCGCTGCAGGCAAGTGTTGGACAGTATGGCAGAGAAAGAAAACGCAGGGACCACGTTTGAAGCACCAGGTAGCCAGACATAAAAGAATTTGAGGAAACGCGTGTAACCAGCACGCTGAGCACGAATGGCTCTGGAATGTAATCAGAATGAAACTTTCCTGTCACCTATTGTTTTTTAACTTTCACTGAGATGCGAAACTTTCTCCCTGCCAGTGCATGGAGACGAGTGCTCAGAGACGAGCAGAAGGGCTAGCCTACCAGATGAGTCCACACTGCCATCTTTGGTCAAGAACAGGACCCAGCACCCTGCCTGTCCCAAGGCCTGAGATTCCTGGAGCCTCCCAGCGGAGATGAAGCCAGGCTGGCTCGTGTGCTCATCTCCTTGCAGCCAGGGGTGGGGCAGGGGACGGTGTGTGGACGGGGAGGAAGTTGCATGGCTGGAGCCTGTGCCGTTGTGAGTTGGCTCCATGGCCTGCAAACCCAACAGGTTCCACACATGACTACCTTGTGGGCTTGCCCGGGCCTCTTGAGGCCCCCACTGGCTCCTGCTGCTGCCAGGCCCCTTCTCCAGCAGGCTGCCCTCCACCCCCACCCAAGTCCTGGTTCTCTGCTAGACCTCTTCACAACCGGCCTTGACAAGTGAGGCCCTTCTCTCCCAGGCAGTCCTGGATGAGAAGGACTCCACATGGGTCCAGATCAGCCTCTTTCCCGTGTCCTTACCCCACCATCCATAAGAGTGGAGTTACACCCCCACCCACCTCCCTCCTCTGTTCTGACTGCTGCCCCAGGACCCTGGAACTTTGCTTTCTGCAGCAAATGTATGTCACCCTCTCTGAATTTCCACACTGGACCCGACTCTGTAAGTTTGAGGTCAAGGAGATAGTTCTCCCATTCTCCAGGGGACTGGGACTCACAGGCTGCAGTAACTCCACAAAGAAACCCCATCAAGTCCCTTCCACCTCCACCTCTACTTTCTCAACTTTTATGCTCTGAAAAGGGGGAGGAGCCTCGAAAATCAGGAAACTAGTTCTTGACTAATTACCTTGAAAACTTCAGGGAGCCTCACACTCACTTTTGATGTCTGATGTCTACTGACTTAGATCAGTTTCAGTTTTGACATCCTGGTACATAAGAAAGAAGGAGTATAGTGCAAAATAGATGACCCCTTCCCGGGACTTCCCTGGTGGACCAGTGGTTAAGACTCCAAGCTCCCAATGCAGGAGGCCTGGGTTTGATCCCTGCTTGGGGAACTAGATCCCACATGCTGCAACTAAAGATCCTGCATGAGGCAAAGAAGTTCCACGTGCTAAGACCCAGTGCAGCCAAATAAAGTTTTTTAAAAAATAAGCCTGAGTCAAAACATTTGCATAGAGAGAATTCAGTTCAACACAAAGTTATCAGACCCCTACTGAGTGGCAGGCAATGAGTGCTGAGCAGTCAGGAGGAGCTCACAGCCTCCAAAGAAGGAAAGTGATCAGCCTGGCTGAAGAAAGGGATCTGAGTAGGGAATGGTGACAAATGCAGCTTGGACAGGTAGGAAGGACACTCCTGGATATGAGGCTCAGGGGTGTGGAGAGCGTTGTCATCAGCATTTTAGAATAAGGAGGGGTAAAGCTTGTGTGTGTGAGTTTGTGGGTTTGTGTGCATGTGTGTAATGGGGTGTGTGAGTGTGGATATCGGGGGTGTGGATAGTGGAGTGAAAGTGTGTGTAGAGGTGAATATATGTAAAGAGAGTTGCATATGCAGTGTGTGTGTGCATGTGCGTGGAAGGGGTGTATATATATGCACACTGAAGTTTTGTGTGGTGTGTGTGTGTGTGAATAGTGGGGAGTGAATTCAGTGTTGTGTGGGTGCGTGTGCATGGGTGTATGAGGAATATGGGTAGAGTGGACTGTGTTCATATGCATATATGAGTCTTGAGGTGAATATGGAGGGTTGTTTATGTACTTAGTGGGATTGTGTGTAAGCATGTAGTTTTTGTAGGAGTGTGTATGTGTGAATATTATGTGTGTTGAGTACTGCAGTATATGTGTGTGAAATTGTGCATGTAGTGGAGAGCTCATTAGTGGGGCATGTGTGAGTGGTGGGGTGCATGCAGTGGAATCGTGTGAGTGGTGGGGTGTGTGTTGTGGAGTTTGTGAGGATGGGGACTGCTTGTATCGATGCGAGCAGTGGGTATGCATGTGCTTGGTGGGATGTCTGTTTAGTGGGATTGTGTGCAGTAGGGTGTTTTGATGGTGTGGGGTATGACTAATGCAGTGTGTGTGTGTGTGTGTGTGTGTGTGTGTGTGGTGATTGAATAAAACCAATGTGGGGTATGACTAATGCAGTGTGTGTGTGTGTGTGTGTGTGTGTTGACTGAATAAAACCAATGTGAGAAAGAGGTGATTCTTTGACCAGGTTAAAACAGGCTTGGGTGAGAGATGGAGACAGAGGCTGGGAATCTCCTTTAAGATGAGGGCCAGGGTGCGATTGTCTGTCTGTCAGGCATTGTCTCTGAACTCCCGCAGCTTCTTCGAGGGGCTCCTGCCTTTGACTTCTCTGAACTTCTCTGCCTGGTGGGACCAAGGAAGCCTCAATGTGCAGGTCTTACAGTTTGGGCCTGAGAGGGTCTAGTTTGGGGGTTACACTCATGAATTCCGAGGGGGGCCAGACCCCCTAAGGAGGAGCCAAGGGGGCTGGGAGTGGGGGCACAGAGAGGGTGAGGACTGTAACAAGCCCAGTGTGGGAGGGAGTCACCAACAGGAAGGGTCCTGGTCATCGAGCCAAGCACAACAGGCCTGAGGTGAAACCACGGGTCCAAGGACTGTGAACTCAGTGCATTCCACTCTCCTGAGTGAGCACTTAAAAGGGCAAATGAGTTAAAACCACAGAAAAGGAGAAAGTGGATCTGTAGTGAGAGAAGAGAAGGAGGTAGGTATGTAAGGAGGAGGGTGAGGGACCCACAGATGAGGAGAGGTGTCTGCACTGAACTGTGTCCCCCCTCCCTGGCCCAGATTTCATATGGTGAAGTCCTGACCCCTAATGTGACTATTAGGAGACAGGGTCTTTAAAGAGATGATTCAGGTTAGATGAGGCCATAAGGGTGGACCCTTAATCCTCTAGGACTGTATCTTTATTAGAAGACACACCAAGCATGCATGCCCTCAGAGGAAAGGGCACATGAGGACACCGGGGGGGTGGGGGCTGTCTCTTATACACATCTAGATGTGTATAAGAGACAGGGATGGAGGTTAGTAACATTGTACAGTTCATTTCAGTCACTCAGTCTTGTCCCACTCTTTGCGACCCCATGAATCGCAGCACGCCAGGCCTTCCTGTCCATCACCAACTCCCGGAGTTCACTCAGACTCACGTCCATCAAGTCAGTGATGCCATCCAGCCATCTCATACTAGGGGGGGGCGTGTGGAGGGGAGCACATCCTTCTGCAAGCCAAGGAGAGAGGCCGCAGGTCCCACCAACCCCACCAACACCTTGATCTTGGACTTCCAGCCTCCTAGAATTGTGAGACAATCAGTTCAGTTCAGTTCAGTCACTCAGTCGTGTCCGACTCTTTAGGACACCATGGACCACAGCACACCAGGCTTCCCTGTCCGTCACCAACTTCCACAGCTTGCTCAGACTCATGTCCATCAAGTCGGGGATGCCATCCAGCCATCTCCTCCTCTGTCATCCCCTTCTCCTCCTGCCCTCAATCTTTCTCAGCATCAGGGTCTTTTCAGATGAGTCAGTTCTTTGAATCAGGTGTCTAAACTATTAAAGTTTTAGCTTCAGCATCAGTCCTTCCAATGAATATTCAGGACTGATTTCCTTTATGATGGACTGGTTGGATCTCCTTACAGTCCAAGGGATTCTCGAGAGTCTTCTCCAACACCACAGTTCAAAAGCATCAATTCTTCAGCACTAAGCTTTCTTTATAGTCCAACCCTCACATCGATACATGACTACTGGAAAAACCATAGCCTTGACTAGATGGACCTTTGTTGACTAAGTAATGTCTCTGCTTTTGAATATGCTGTCTAGGTTGGTCATAACTTTTCTTCCAAAGAGCAAGCTTCTTTTAATTTCATGGCTTTAGTCACCATCTGCAGTGGTTTTGGAGCCCCCCAAGATAAAGTCTGCCACTGTTTCCCTATCTATTTGCCATGAAGTGATGGGACTGGATGCCATGATCTTAGTTTTCTGAATGTTGAGTTTTAACCCAGCTTTTTCACTCCTCTTTCACTTTCATCAAGATGCTCTTTAGTTCTTCTTTACTTTCTGCCATAAGGGTGGTGTCATCTGCATATTTGAGGTTATTGATATTCTTCTGGCAGTCTTGATTCCAGCTTGTGCTTCATCCAGTCTGGCATTTCACATGATGTACTCTGCATAGAAGTTAAATAAGCAGGGTGACAATATACAGCCTTGACATACTCCTTTCTAATTTTGAACCAGTCCATTGTTCCATGTCCAGTTCTAACTGTTGCTTCTTGACCTGCATACAGATTTCTCAGGAGGCAGGTCAGGTGGTCTGGTATTCCCGTCTCTGAGAATTTCCCACAGTTTGTTGTGGTCCACACAGTCAAAGGCTTTAGCATAGTCAATGAAGCAGAAGTAGATGTTTTTCTGGAATTCTCTTGCTTTTTTGATGATCCAGTAGATGTTGGCAATTTGATCTCTGGTTCTCTGCCTTTTCTATGTATAGCTTGAACATCTGAGTTTTCAGTTCAGGTACTGTTGAAACCTAGCTTGGAGAACTTTGAGCATCACTTTGCTAGTATGTTAGATGAGTGCAATTGTGTGGTAGTTCAAGCATTCTTTGGCATTATCCTTCTTTGGGATTGGAATGAAAACTGACCTTTTTCAGTCCTGTGGCCACTGCTGACTTTTCTAAATTTGCTGGCATATTGAGTTTAGCACTTAAACAGCATCATCTTTTAGGATTTGAAACAGCTCAGCTGGAATTTCATCACCTCCACTACCTTTGCTTGTAGTGATGCCTCCAAAGGCCCACTTGACTTCACATTCCAGGATGTCTGGCTCTAGGTGAGTGATCACACCATTGTGGTTATCTGGGTTGTGAAGATCTTTTTTTATAGTTCTGCGTATTCTTGCCACCTCTTCTTAATATCTTCTGTTTCTGTTAGGTCCATACCATTTCTGTCCTTTATGTGCCCATCTTTGCATGAAATGTTCCCTTGGTATCTCTAATTTTCTTGAAGAGATTTCTAGTCTTTCCCATTGTATTGTTTTCCTCTGTTTCTTTGCATTGATTATTTTGGAAGGCTTTCTTATCCCTCCTTGATATTCTTTGGAACTCTGCATTCAGATGGATATATCTTTCCTTTTATCCTGTGCCTTTTGCTACTCTTCTTTTTTTAGCTATTTGTAAGGCCTCCTCAGAGAACCATTTTGCCTTTTTTCATTTCTTTTTTTTGGGGGATGGTTTGTACAATGTCATGAACCTCCGTCCATAGTTCTTTAGACACTCTGTCCATCAGATCTCATCTCTTGCATCTATTTGTCACTTCCACGGTATAATCAAGCTGAGTTAATAAGCTTCTTTAGTTCTTCTTTAGTTCTTAGGTTCGTGACATTGCTACATATGTTATCCAGGCTCATCAAAGTGTAATGAAGCAACAAGATCAACAAATGAATATGTTTTCCAAACGTGCTGAGGTCAGCACTTAGCCATGACTCCCAGTGAAAAAGAACCTGAATATGGCAACTCTTTCCTTTAAAAGGATAAATCCTTTAAAAGGATTAAAGGATAAAGTACTCTGTTAAGTCATCTGATTGCTGTTGTTTTAAGTTGAAAACTGACTATGAAAAATCTGTGAGTTAACACTATAAAGACAAATGCAGTATTTTGTGGCCATTTGACAAAGCACAGCCGCTTGAAGGTTTGCTGGACGTTCTCAACTCTCTTAAAGACATTGGAATTCATAGATAGCAATTTCATGATAGGTTATCAAAGAAAAACTAGGATATCTCTTCACAGAGAAAAACTACGCTTTTCCCCACTTAGTACTGAGACAATCGCCAGAAACATAGCGTCAACATGAGAATCCAATAAAATAAGGAATCCCCCTCCCTCACTTACCAGGCTTTCTACTAATGTGTCTTGGGGGATGTAAAGGCGAAATTACTATGTCTGACTGCAGGAGTTTATAATCTAGGTGGGATTCAGAATTCCTGGAAATCCCTGGTTAGGACTGTCTGCTTCCACTGCAAGGGGCATGGGTTCTATCCTTGATTGTGGAACTAAGATCCTGTTAGCTGCTTGGAGTGGCCAACATATATATATATGTATATATAAAATACATTATATATATAGCTATAGCTATAATCTTGGTGGGACTCAAACAACAAGGACTTACCAGTGGAACTTCAGATAGTGACGTAAATAACAGATCAGGACACCAGAATGATTGGCGCAAAGCAAAAGAGGACTATTACTAGATGACTTGGACAGATGGTCCTGAGGGTGTCTTCTCCAAAGTGATCAGGCTGGAGTGCAAACGTGATGAATGGATCGACTCAAGCAGATAGAAGCCCTGCATGTCAAAAACACGAAGGCAGGAGTGCTAACGGCACTTTCAAGAGGCAGCCAGTACATGGCTTTGCTGGAGCCAGGGCTTCATGAGACAAAAGATAGAAGTTGGAAAGGTGCACTGGGATGTCTGAACAACCCTGGACTAGGGTTTGTGAATCTAGATTCCCCTGCCTTGTAAATGTGGAGCCATCAAAGCCTTGAGTAAAGGAATACATGCTTATGGGATGTTTGTCATTTGTCACAACACATAGATTGGAGGAGAAACATTGGGAGGTGCGGGCTTTGGGTGTAACCTGATAAGGCGCATCTTACGTTGTGAGTGGTCTTCAGAACTCTAGAGCCCTAGTTTCTCCCTCTCATTCCTTAAGGTTATGCTGATCCCCACCCAAAATGTCCTGAATGTTCTTTCGCTTGCATCATTGTGCATGAATGCAAGGTCACTTCAGTGGTGTCCAAATATGCGATCCTATGGACTGTAGCCCGCCAGGCTCCTCTGTCCATGGGATTCTCCAGGTGAGAATACTGGAGTGGGTTGCCATGCCCTTCAGGGGATCTTTCTGCCCCAAGGACTGAACCCCTCATCTCTTACATCTCCTGCATTGGCAGGTGGGTCTTTACCACTAGCACCACCTGGGAAGCCCCTTGCATCATTAGTCTCTCCAGACATTAAGCATGCTCTAGAGACAGAGAGTGGAGAAGGTGATGGCACCCCACTCCAGTACTCTTGCCTCGAAAATTCCATGGACAGAGGAGCCTGGTGGGCTGCTGTCCTTGGGGTCGCACAGAGTTGGACACGACTGAAGCGACTTAGCAGCAGCAGCAGCAGAGACAGAGAGACTGAAAGTATTTCTCATAGGACAAGATTACAAACTAACCAATAGAATTTGGGGTTAGTTTTTCTTCTAAATCGAGACTGTGGGTAAGATAATATCTTTCTAAAAGAGAGCAGTGGAATCTACCACTGAGCCCAATTTCTGGTTAAATTTAAACAGTACTCAGTTTGTAAAACATTTACAGTCAATATTCCACTAGTAAGTAATGGTGAGAACAGAACACCTCATTTCTCCCTGAAGTGTTGGGTAATGTTTCAACTTCATCTTCCACCTAAGCAAGATAAGCTGGAAATGTTTCTGATTTTTTGAATACGGCCTTTAGTTAGTAGTAATGTACTGATGTTAAATTCTTGGTTCCGTTAACCATGATTGTATTAGATGTTAATTTTAGGGGAGCCTGGGCAAGAAGTATATGGAAACTCTGTGTACTATTTTTGCAAGTTTTCTATAAATATAATGCTAATTCAAAATAAAAAAATTAAAATAAGAGAGCCACATGGATGTGGAGAGTCAGCTTTTGGACAGGAATCTGTTCTCCACTCCCCATCATAGGTTGCCAGCATCTGAAATAAAGCAAACTTTCCTTTCCACTAACCTTGCCTCTTTATTGGTTTTTGAGCAGCAAGCAGCAAGACTCCCACTTTCAGTTACAGTAAGACATACCCATTGACATTTATTTACTTACACATTTAAGACGTCTAATTCTTTTATTTATTTATTTAAGCTGTGTTTTGTCTTAGTTGCGGCATCTTCGTTGCAGCACTCAGGCTGTTCAAGGGCTTCTCTGCAGTTGCAGTGTGTAGGCTCCGTAGTTGCAGGCTCCACGGCCTATGGGATCTTAATTCCCTAACCAGGGATGGAGCCAGTGCTCCCCTGCATTGTAAGATAGATTCTTAACCCCTGGACCACCAGGGAAGGCCTCCGACTAGCATTTAATTTTTAAATACCCAGGGTGGAGGATTCCTGGTCTCCCTGCCTCCTTTAGATAAGTAGCCACTGATTAGCTCATTTAAACATGATACATGCTTGTTGGGCTTCCTAGGTGGTGCGATGGTAAAGAATCTGCCCACCAATTTGGAGACAAAAGAGATTCAGCTTCAATCCCTGGGTCAGGAAAATCCCCTGTAGGAGGAAATGACAATCCACTCCAGTATTCTTGCCTGGAAAATTCCATGGACACAGGAGTCTGGTGGGATACAGTCCATGGGGTCCCAAAGAGTCAGATATGACTTAGCACACATGCTTGTCCAGTGATTATTTTTAAAATTTCTAAGTTACAGATGAGGAAACTGAGGAAACCAAAGGTTAACGACTGGGTGGTTCACAAACAGCCAGTATATGGCACTGTGATTCCCATGGTGCTATTGCTGTTATTCAGTCACCAAGTCGTGTCCAACTCTTTGTGACCCCATGGACTACAGCATTCCAGGCTCCTCTGTCCTCCCAGAATTTGCTCAAATTATATCCATTATATAAACAGCTTTGACATACTCCTTTCCCAATTTTGAACCAGTCCACTGTTCCATGTCCAGTTCTAACTATGGCTTCTTGAGCTGCATACAGGTTTTGCAGGAAGCAGGTAAGATGGTCTGGTATTCCCATCTCTTTAAGAATTTTCCACAGTTTGTTGTGGTCTACACAGTCAAAGGCTTTAGCATAGTCAGTGAAGCAGAAGTAGATGTTTTTCTGGAATTCTCTAGGTTTTTCCATGATCCAGCAGATGTTGGCAATTTGATCTCTGGTTCCTTTGCCTTTTCTAAATCCAGCTTGAACAATTGAGTTCACACACTTTTGAAGCCCAACTTGAAGGATTTTGAACATTAGCATGTGAAATGAGTGCAATTGTGCAGTAGTTTGAACATTCTTTGGTACTGCCCTTCCCCTTGGAGCAAAGGAAAATACAATCTGTCACTGCTTCCACTTTTTTCCTTCTATTTACCATGCAGTGATGGGACTGGATGCCATGATCTTAGTTTTCAAGCCAGCTTTTTCACTCCTCTTTCACACTCATCAAGAGGCTCTTTAGTTCCTCTTTGCTTTCTGCCATTAGAGTGGTATCATCTGCATATCTGAGGTTGTTGATATTTCTCTTGGCATTTTGCATGATGTACTCTGCATATAAGTTAAATAAGCAGGGTGACCTTAAACACCCTGGACCTACTCCTTTCCCACTTTTGAACCAGTCCATTGTTCCATGTCCAGTTCTGTTGCTTCTTGACCCACATACAAGTTTCCCAGGAGACAAGAAAGGTGGTCTAGTATTCCCATCTCTTGAAGAGTCTTCTACAGTTTGTTGTGATCCACACAGTCAAAGGCTTTAACATAGTAATGCAGAAGTAGATTTTTGGGGGAATTATCTTGCTTTTTCCACAGTCCAGCAAATGTTGGCAATTTGATCTCTGGTTCCTTTGTCTTTTCTAAACCAAGCTTGTATATTTGAAAGTTCTCAGTTCATATACTGCTGAAACTTGAAGGATTTTGAGCATAACCTTACTAGCATATGAAATGAATGCAACTGTACATTAGTTGGAACATTCTTTAGCATTCCCCTTTTTGGAATTGGACTGAATATTGGCCTTTTCCAGTCCTGTGGCCAGTGCTGACGTTTCCAAATCTGCTGACATATGGAGTGCAGCACTTTAACAGGATCATCTTTTAAGATTTTAAATACCTCAGCTGGGATTCTGTCACCTCCACTAGCATCATTTGACATCAAATTTATTCTCCAACTGGTGAATGAGAGAGAACCCAAGCAAGCAGAGAGTAAGGAACAGGAGAGGAGAGACAGTCTTCACTCTGGCAGCACGCACCCTTGGGAATTTAGGGGAATTTCCATCAACTGGAATCGACCAGGGTCTTGGCAGCATGACCGCCTTGGCGTGGCCTGACTTTCAGCTGGTCCCTCCCCATCTGGGAAAGGTCACAGACACAGACAGGGTAAAGGCTCTGGCATCACTCAGAGCAGCAGAGCATGGTGCTCAACTTGGGTTTGGGGTGTGTTGCCTGGCTTGCTTCCAAAAGAGGATGCTAGACCGAGACCTGAGAACAGGGGTGCACTGCTCACAGAGATAAGCAAGGTTCAGCCCCTGGGTTCATCCCTTGAGGCTCTAAAGTTTCCCAAGATGTTCCCGGGGCAGCGGGTAGCCCTCTCGTCCGTTAGGATCCCCACCCAGCCGACTCCAGACGGGGCCCCACCCACTGCGGGCCCGCCCACCGACTCCACCCACTCGACTCGGGCCACGCCCCCAGCCCCCTTGAGGGGGCCCCGCCCCTGGCTTTGCCCCGCAGCAGAGGGTCCCGCCGTCTCTGGCCCCGCCTCTTCGCCCCGCCTCTCCGCCCGGCTGCGACCCTCCGGCTCCGCCTCTAAGCTGGGGCCCGCCCCCGACTCAGGCTCCGCCTCCCCTGGTCCCGCCTGGGGCTCGGCCCTCGGCGCCCCGCGCCTGGAGCAGCCTCAGCGCCTGCAGGCGGGGAGGAGAACGGCTCGGGGGCCTCCAGACACAAAGAGCGGCGGCGACACGCGGGTAGGAGCGGAGCGCACGCCCGCGCCCTTGGCTTGTCCCCGCGCGGGCGGGACCCGAGACGCCACAGACCAGGTGAGCCGAGTGCGGGAGGTAATCGCGCACCCAGCGGCGTACAGTGGCGGGCGTTGGGACCGCGGGCCGGGGCCCCGCGCCTCGCTCTGCCCCCGGGGCCTGGGGGCCCCTGGGTCAGTCCGTAGGGAACTCGCTTCCCTCGAGACCCTGGGGCGCCGGGCGGCTTCGGTAGAGCCAGGCCCTCTCGCGCTCGCGTCTGGGTTGGCGCTCCGGGACCTTGGATCAGGTGGCCGGCGGGCGATCTGCTGGGGTCCCGAGGCGGCCGGGCCGGTCCTCTAGGCGGCTGCTGGAGTCCAGTTACTGCTCGGGATGAGCTCTGAGTAAGATCATCTCACTGTGCAGAAGCTCTGCTTCCTACCTGCTTCCTTTTGCTGTATTACGAGTTTGCACTTGGAAAAATTGTTAGAAATAAGGACTCACGCTCTGGGGCGGAAAAGTCTGTTATGAGTTTTGTATGCTGTGAGTAGTTTTTGCAGAAGCGCGGCTTTCCTCCCGTCGGTGCGCTCAGTCGCGGATCCCATAAATCGTACTGATAACTGGAAACTCCCTGTTGAGCTGTGTATTTGCACAAGATGGAAGTGAGGAAGGTCGCTCGGTTCCTTTCTGCTCCTGGAGACTTAGGCCGAGCTGTGGAACGGCCCCGGGGGTGGTGGTGCAAGGGAGGGGCAGTTGGGGGCAAGAACTGGGAGCCGGTGGTTTTGTGATAGTCCAGGCTGGAGGGTCGAGTGATGCTCGCGGTCCCACCGCCAGCACTGTCAATAGGACGGAGCGACGGTAAGCTGCTCTTGAGGGGCTGCTGCTGAGATTATAGTTCAGGTTCAATTAAAAAAAAAAAAAAGATAATCATTTTTGGAGATTGGTAAAATAATAAGCCATCTCCAAAGCACCTGAATCTCAGATAACATTTTACATCATCAAACTAGGAGAACAGTTTATCGAAAAGTTAGGTTTTTAACATTTTTTAATTGAGGAATTTATCTTATTTACCTTTTCTTTTTGGCCACTCCGCTTGTGGGATTTGAGGTCCCCTGACCAAGGATCCAACCTATGCCACCTTCCTGGAGTCCTAACCACAGGACCACCAGAGAATTCTGTTCAGTTGAGGAGTTTATATAAACTTTGATGGATAGCTGTTTTTCTCTAGCTCATGTTTACCCCAGACATTGCGGTTTGCAGGGGCTCTCGGAGGTGGATGGGCTGTGTCATTGTGCACAACATGCTGGGAATTCATCCTTTAGTGTTACAGTAGTACCCTTACATATGAACCTTCAAGTTGTGAACTTTCAAAGATGCAAATGTGCATCCCATCACCATCAGGCAGGAGTGAAATTGCAGGTTGTCCTCCTTGTGTTGCTCTACCATCTCCCACCTCCTTTAGTCAGTAACTCTTCTTGCCTGTTGTAAACTCTTCTTGCCCTGTGTGCTAGCTGCTGTACCGTAGTTTTTCAAGGTACTGTACTGTAAGATTAAAAATGTTTTCTTTATTTTTTTGTGTTTGTTTCATTTGTGTGAAAAGTGTTATAAACCAACTATAGTACAGTACTATATAGACGATTTTGTTAGTTGGGTACCAGTGCTAACTTTGTTGGACTTATGAACAAATTGGCTTTAAGGACATGTTCTTGGAATGGAGCTTGTTCATATGTAGGGGACTTACTGTAGTTTGATTCTGTGCCTTGAGTCCTTACGAACATCTGGTGGTGGGAAATAGAGTAACAGAAGAGTTCCAGAGTTCTAACTGAGCATTCAAGGTGTTCAGATTCTGCCCTTTTATGGTGAGTGGCTCTAGGTGCTGGTTACTGGATGGTTTGTTTCTTTTTTTTTTTTTTTTAAAGATAGCGCATGTGGTGTTTGGGGCATGTGATAGATCCCTCTGTCCATGTTCTTTCTATGTTGGACACTTAGCTTTGGATCTTGCCACAGACAGGCAGTTGCTGAACATCTCTCTTCTTCTCTGACTCAAGATAGGTCTAGAAGAAGGAGGCAAAAACAGTGTCTGGTGTGCCTTGAAGTAGAAGTTTTAGAGGTGGAGTCAGGTGCGTGGCATTCCTTCTGACTGAAGGAATAGTGCCCTCCAACTTGGAAGAGTGTTTCCAGTGCCCAGGCCACTTTCCCATCTGATTCTGTGGTCATTCCCTAAAACGTTGATTGGCAGTAGCTGTAACTGGACTTTAGGTTTGAACTTAGCTTAGTCCTTGGCTTCAAGTGAAGTGAAGTGAAGTGAAGTCGCTCAGTCATGTCCGACTCTTTGTGACCCCATGGACTGTAGCCTACCAGGCTCTTCTGTCCATGGGATTTTCCAGGCAAGAATACTGGAGTGGGTTGCCATTTCCTTCTCCAAGTATGAATTAGGAATTCAGGCTCAAGGCCAGCAATTTGGTTAATCACAAGTAGGAGGCCAGACTCTACCTGGAGCTATTTGGCAAGTGGTGGTAGCAGAAGGTTTTCCTTTACCTATCCCCGAGGTGACCTTGAGCCCCCTGGTGAGACCTCTCCACCAAGGGATTCGGCCTGTCAGCATCGTTTGGTNCTCCAAGTATGAATTAGGAATTCAGGCTCAAGGCCAGCAATTTGGTTAATCACAAGCAGGAGGCCAGACTCTACCTGGAGCTATTTGGCAGGTGGTGGTAGCAGAAGATTTTCCTTTACCTATCCCCGAGGTGACCTTGAGCCCCCTGGTGAGACCTCTCCACCAAGGGATTCGGCCTATCAGCATCGTTTGGTTTGTGAACCATGGGACCAAGGTGTTCTTTTGGGCATTCTGTACTTTTAGTTTCTTGGTGGAAGTTGGAGTTTGCATCTGCTCTGATAGTTGCACTTTTCTTTCTCAGCTCTGGATGGCCCTTCCTTAGACTTGGGGGCTGAGGTGCAGGCTTTGGGCGGGCTTTTGTGGCTCACTGCACAGGTGGTGTGTCCCTGGTACCTGGGCCCCATGCCGCGCGGAGCTCCTGTCAGAAATGGAGCCAATTCTCTTGGTGATTTCTGTTTAAACTGTGGCTAAGTACTCACTGTGGGCCAGGCTCTCTTCTCAGTGCTTTGGGTAAATTCCTTTGGCTGGTGCTCACAGCAGTCTGCTGAGCTGGCTGTACTGTGGTTCCCATCTCAAAGACTGGTACTTCATTACCTCAGTGACAACGTTGTTTCTTTACATTAGAAAGAAAATGAGGGTTTTTCAGTGTTGGTGACTGAAAACCAAAAAAAACCGCATGAAGCTGTGACTAACGTCGTCTGTCTAGTCATCCTAAGTGCGGGACAAGAGAGGAACTGTCAACCAAATTCCATCTGTGAACAAGAGTGTAGATGGCTTAATAAACTGGCCTTGCCTTCTGTGGGCCTCCTAGATGTGCCTGTCCTTGGAAGTAACAATAACGACTAACAATAGTAACAAAAGAGCTGGAGTGTAGGAGTGTGATTCACACCCGGTGGTGGGGTTGCTCTCAGGGTCACAGATGGCTGAATTTAAGAGCCAACATCACATCATGTAATGAAACACTCAACAGATTTGGAGTTCAGTTTCAGGGCTCAGGAGTTTCCTTGGTGGATCATCTGGTAAAGAATCTGCCTGCAGTGCTGGAGGCCTGGGTTTGATCGCTAGGTTGGGAGGATCCCCTGGAGAAGGGAACCACTGCTCACTCCAGTGTTCTGGCCTGGAGAATTCCATGGACAGAAGAGCCTGACCGGCTACAGTCCATGGAGTTGCAAAAAGTCAGACACGACTGAGCGACCTTCACTCTCTCACTTCAGGGCACAGGAATTTTGTAAACGGTTGTAGATTCTCTAACAACCAACAAGACAGCCTGCTCAGTGGAGAGTTTGATGAGCAGGCTGTCATACCCCAGGGAGAGCTCCCTGAACCTGGAGCATCTCCACCTGCCCTGCGCTCAGCAGTCCTGAGGCGCCGCCCGGTCCAGCCACCTGGCCTCTCGGCTTACGGCTGTGTTCCCGGAAGTGGGCAAGCCAAGTAAAAGTGGGCAATGTCACCGGTTCTCCAGCTAGGGCCGGACGACGGAGCCGGGGGCAGACTGGGCTCCTCCGCTCACACTGGGGGACGCTGACCCTGTGATAACAGGGAGGGCGGTGCGGCCGCATCCCGGGCGTGATACTGCTGACTGCAGCCACCTCTGAGCCCCCTGGGCCCAGGTGGCTGGTTCTGTGGTTCGGCTCCTGAGAAAGCCGCTGCTGTCTGAGGACCTAGGTGAAGAAAGGGACAGGGCGAGTGTGCCCCTGGACTGGGCCACTGCCTGCATCAATCACCTGTGCTCGCTGCTGGTCGCACTCCAACAGGTCGTTTGCAAGGTTCTACATAATTCATCAGACTTAGTTGGTCCTGCTCTGTGGCAAAAAAGTAAAAACATAGCTGGTAGTTACATGCAGCAGTGTGACTTCAGAATTAAGCAGTTCTTGATACATTTTAAATTCTTTTAGAATACTCATTATTTCAAGTTGAACACACAAAATAAGGCGTTGACTGCCCTGCTGTGGATGCCCCTTAACTAAGTGACTGATCAAAGTTACAGTCCCAGATAACCTCCTGATAAGAGGTGCAGAGAAGGACACAACCTTGCCTGGGGTGTTGCTGCGGTAACCTGAACCTCATGTGGGAGACAAGTTATATTTGAGTCCCATTCTACAAAGTAACTGGCCTCTGGCCTCTTTTCTGGGCGTGCTGGGTCTTCGGTTGCTGCTCGGGCTTTTCTCTAGCTGGGGCAAGCGGAGGCTGCGCTCTGGTTGCGGTGCAGGCTTCCCACTGCCGTGGCCTCTCCGCAGAGCCCGGGCTCGGGGGCGTGCGAGCTTCAGCGCCTGCTGCCTGTGGGCTCGAGAGCGCAGGCTCGGTTTGTGGCTCACGGGCTTAGTTCCTCCGCAGCATGTGCGATCTTCCTGGATCAGGGATCGAACCTGTGTCTCCTGCATTGGCAGGCGGATTCTTTACCACTGAACCACCAGGGAAGCCCTGGCCTCTATACTCTTAAACTTTCAGGGTCAAGAAACACAAAGAAAGACTGAGGAACTATTCCAGTTGAAAGAGTGCTAAGGGATCTGAGAACTATATACAGTGCTTAACTGTGGACCGGATTCGGGGGAGGGTAGCTGTAAAGGACATTATTGGGTCAGTGGGCAAAATTTGAGTGTGAAGATGGATGATAGTATGCTAGCAATATCACGTTTCCTGAGTGATAACAGTGCTGTGACCATGTCCTTGTGTTTGTAAATACATATGGAAGTAGAGGGTTGACCAAAAAGTTCATTTGGGTTTTTCTGTTACATCTTGTGAAAAGCCTGAACGAACTTTCTGGCCAACTCTATATTTAGGGATAAGACAGCACATAGTCCAAAGCTTCATGGGGAAAGGGGGAGGGGAGAAAATGATCATATGGACGTATGATCAATGGGGCAAAGTGAGAGCAAGTCATTGGTGACGTTAGCTAGGCAGAGTGTTGGCGAATTCTTTGCACTGTTCTTGCAACTTTGTATTTGAAAGTACATCAGAATAAAAAGTTACAAAAACAAATGTCTGCCCTGGATTCACAGCAATGTAAAAATCTGCCACTGATAACAGTTTACAATAGTTCATCTTTTCTAAGATGCATTTTTTTCATCTTCTCGCTTCTCTGAATTTGGGTTAAATTTTTTTTTTTTTTTTAATTGTTGTTGTTGCGCTGGGTCTCCGTTGCTGCACAGCTGCTTTCTCTGGTTGAGGTGCATGAGGCCTGCTCTTCATTGTGGTGCAGGGGCGTCTCACTGCAGTGGCTGCTCCTACCGTGGAGCACAGGCTCTGTGCTCACAGGCGGCAGTGATTGCAGCCCTTGGGCTCGGTGGTTGTGGCCCAGGGGCTTCGTTGCTCTGTGGCATGTCAGATCTTCCCAGCTCAGGGATTGAATGTGTGTCCCCTGCATTGGCAGGCAGATTCTAATCCACTGGACCACTAGGGAAGTCCTTGCGGGTGCATCTTACGGTCAACGCTGTCTTAGAATTCATTGTGTCAAGTTTTGACAGAGTTTTCCTTTCTTCGTCCTTTCTCTTAGCATCAAAGGCACCTTGGGTTTGATGAAATGTGGTATTCTCTCTGGGCTCCCCTGGCGGCTCAGACAGTAAGGTATTCTCCCTGGCTGTGCTGTTTGAAGAGGTGGGGAAAAGAAGATGGTGCTTTGAGTAGCTTTGTGTGTCAAGTTTTGCTCCCAGAAAGTTTTACTCAGCTATTGTCTTTGCCCAAGGCCAGATATCTAGCTGCCTTTGCTCATTTCCACTTTTGTGCCTGCTCGGTATTTCAAACTCAACACATTCCAGGCTGGATTTCTGTGTGTTCACCTCTACCCCCAAACTGCTCTTCCTCTGGGTTCCTGTCTCAGAGTGGAACCTGACTTTTAGCCAGAGTTGGCTCAAAATGGGCCCCTGAGAGGAGCGCAGGGACCCGTCAGTGCTTACAGAGATGGGGTGTGGGTGCATCCCGGTCTCACCTGGGACACAGGGTGCTTTTAGACTGCCTAGTTTTTGTCTTTGGGCTCCAAATATCTGTGTCTCATTTTCCCCATTTGTCAAATGAGGATATTTTCCCCAAGTCTATCAAGATAATGGACAAGCAAGTTCGGTAACCATAAAACTCTGAAATCCTGTGACTTAAAACAGGAGAGCATTTTAGGAAGACTTTTATAGCATCATTCAAAGTGAGCTCCCACGAAGCAGACTTGCTCTGAGCTCCCGTGTCAGTGAGGGCAGCCCTGACTGCCAGCACTTCCTCCCAGGCTTCTTTCCCGAACAGAGTCCGGTTCCTGGGTGAGTCAGGGTGGCGCTGGTTTTATACCGGATGCTGGCAGATGCCACCAGGAGCGGGGCCGTTTTATAGAACTGGCCATGCCTGGTGCTCCCAGGGTCCTCTCCACCCTGGGGCCACTGGTCAGTGTCACTGGAACTTGTGTGGCATTGTATTGTCTCACTAGTCTTGAACCGCTCATGTGTCAGACTTGGGAATGGCTCCATCTGAATCTTTTTAGCATTGTTTGATTTTGGAAACTGCATCAGCTCAGGATGGTAACACTTTACTGTTTTGTTTGGCATGGACTTCAAGCAACTGCAATAGCAAAATATGGTGATTTCCCCATGGCCTGGTTTCTTCACTGCTGTTTTGTCTACATTTTGGGTGATTACTTCTTGGCATTTTTTGTACAATAATTGTATTTCTTTGTTTCTGGCTGTGCTGGGTCTTCGTTGCTGTGTGGCCTTTTGCTCTAGTTGCAGTGTGCAGGCTTCTCATCGCGGTGACTTCTCCTCTGCAGGCTTCAGTAATTCCGGTATGCAGGCGGGCTTAGTTGTTCTTCTGCACGTGGGATCTTCCCGAATGAGGGATGGAACCCGTGCTGCTAGGGGACTCTTTACTGCTGAGCCACCAGGGAAGCCCGCTTCTTGGCATCTCTGAGTCTGCTGCTGGGCCACTGAGTTGTTGGTGTTGACAGTGACCTTCACAGCAGGCTCATTCTTCAGAAGGAGAAACCCAGGGTTTCTGAGTTTTGCTGAATTCTGCGGACTTTTAAATATGTGTAGAGAACAAAGAGGGCCCTTGTAGCTCAGTGGGTAAAGAATGTGCCTGCAGTGCAGGAGAACTGGGTTCAGTCCCTGGGTTGGGAAGATCCCCTGGAGAAGGAAGTGGCAACCCACTCCAGTATCATTGCCTGGAAAATCTCATGGACAGAGGAACCTGGTGAGCTGCAGTCCATGGGGTGGCAAAGAGTTGGGCATGACTGAGCGACTAACACTTAGAGAACAAAGAAAACAAAGATCAGCAATTTTGTGTGATTTGCCTTTAGGCTGGGGCTTGGCTGGAATTTAAGATAAGAAAGTTGGATAACACTGTACAGGGGCAAATTGTTCCTAGGGTTTTCTAAATAGATTTTGTAGTCTTTGTTATTTTATTCTCTTGCATTCTTTATTGCCAACACAAAATGAGAAAGGTTCTGGCAAAGGGAGTTTCTTAACAGATGAATAGAAATGGACTGGGACACAGAGTGTTTACTTAAAGTAATGTACTTTGGGGGACTATCCAAGTTAATGTTCTTTCCTTATAATTAGGTTTCCTAATATAAAATTCTTGTGTAACATTAGGACGTTCTTGGTTTGGTTTAGAGCTAGAAGGACATTTTCTCATATATTCTGGATTTCAGATTCCTGAACTTATTCATGGAAAAACTTTTTTTTTTTTTGGTGTTTAAAACTACTTTGTGGGTTTATATGTTATCAGTGGGCATGAGGCAGGATGTAAAGGTTGGTAGTTCTGTGTAGTTAGACCTCAGTATGTGTTCACTTACCAACTCTGTGATTTTGAGCAAATTACCTAACCTCACTATGCCTCGGTTTCCTTGCTTTTAATATAAGGATGATAACATATATACATACATATATATATGGCTGATAACAGCACCTCCCTCACAAGGCTAAATTCCTCAGTTTTAGGAATGTGCCCATTAAAAGATGAGTGCTCAAGAAATACTAGTTTTGTATTATCAAAAGTTCATTTAGCAAGAGCAAGCATCCTGTGGAGGTGTCAAAGGTCGAGACATCTCTCCTGTGGCTCTGTCTGCAGAGAGTAGACTCCAGCGCCTGCACTGCTGAGCAGGGCTTTAAGAAAGTCTCCTGGAGCCCATTTTACTTTTTCTCTCTCAACCTTTAAGGTCACTTGACCGAAATAAAAATAAATTGCAACAGTTATCTTACAAAGAGAAACTACTCAGAATGGCAAAATATGCAAACGTTTCAAAAAATGATAAACACAGATTAACTTTAAGGGAAGAATATACTCACCAGGATGGTACCCTTACCCTGCAGGCTCTGTCCTTGCCTCCGCTGTGGAGGAAAGCAGCATGTGGAGTCGACAAGTGTGCTAGATTTCTGCTTTGTTCTGCTAATTTCTGTAGTTTTTTTTTTTTTTAAAGATGAGGTTTGTGCGCTGATGCAGTTTACAGGTCTGTCCGTTTTCACTGCTGTTGAAAGCGTACACCTGGTGACTTTCCTGGCGGTCCAGTGGTTAAGACGCTGCTTCCAGTGCAGGGGCATGGGGGCCGTCCCTGCCTGGTTGAGGAACTAGGATCCTTCCTGCCGGGCTGTGCAGCCAAAAAGACGAAAACAAAAACAAAATACACTTGGTATGCTGAGCTGTTCCCTCTGGTTAGGCTTCTAGTTTTTTCCTGAGCAGTTAGGAACTTTCACATAGCATTCTATGAAAAATTTTAGGCTTCCTCTTGTCTTTCTCTTTGGATTTGAAAGCACACCCCTTGGTTTGTCTTCCAGTCCTGCCACTGCTCCTTTCTGTGGCTGGTGGGATGGGTGTGCAGTGGGGTTTCTGACCAGAACATCCTCAGTGGCCCCTCCCTGGGAGGTGGGTTGGAGTGTCAGCCCTCTCCTCTCCACCTCTGCCCCGGGCCAGGGAGGTGGAGCCAACTCAGTTCAGTTCAGTTCAGTCACTCAGTCAAGTCTGACTCTTTGCGACCCCATGAATCGCAGCACTCCAGGCCTCCCTGTTCATCACCATCTCCCGGAGTTCACTCAAACTCACGTCCATCAAGTCCGTGATGCCATCCAGCCATCTCATCCTCAGTCGTCCCCTTCTCCTCCTGCCCCCAATCCCTCCCAGCATCAGAATCTTTTCCAATGAGTCAACTCTTCACATGAGGTGGCCAAAGTATTGGAGTTTCAGCTTTAGCATCATTCCTTCCAAAGAAATCCCAGGGTTGATCTCCTTCAGAATGGACTGGTTGGATCTCTTTGCAGTCCAAGGGACTCTCAAGAATCTTCTCCAACACCACAGTTCAAAAGCATCAATTCTTCGGCACTCAGCCTTCTTCACAGTCCAACTCTCACATCCATACATGACCACAGGAAAAACCATAGCCTTGACTAGACGGACCTTAGTCGGCAAAGTAATGTCTCTGCTTTTGAAAATGCTATCTAGGTTGGACATAACTTTTCTTCCAAGGAGTAAGCGTCTTCTAATTTCATGGCTGCAGTCACCATCAGCAGTGATTTTGGAGCCCAAAAAAATAAAGTCTGGCACTGTTTCCACTGTTTCCCCATCTATTTCCCATGAAGTGATGGGACCAGATGCCATGATCTTCGTTTTCTGAATGTTGAGCTTTAAGCCAACTTTTTCACTCTCCTCTTTCACTTTCATCAAGAGGCCTTTTAGCTCCTCTTCACTTTCTGCCATAAGGGTGGTGTCATCTGCATATCTGAGGTTATTGATATTTCTCCCAGCAATCTTGATTCCAGCTTGTGTTTCTTCCAGTCCAGCGTTTCTCATGATGTACTCTGCATATAAGTTAAATAAGCAGGGTGACAATATACAGCCTTGACGCACTCCTTTTCCTATTTGGAACCAGTCTGTTGTTCCATGTCCAGTCCTAACTGTTGCTTCCTGACCTGCATACAGATTTCTCAAGAGGCAGGTTAGGTGGTCTGGTATTCCCATCTCTTTCAGAATTTTCCACAGTTTATTGTGATCCACACAGTCAAAGGCTTTGGCATAGTCGATAAAGCAGAAGTAGATGTTTTTCTGGAACTCTCTTGCTTTTTCCATGATCCAGCGGATGTTGGCAATTTGATCTCTGGTTCCTCTGCCTTTTCTAAAGCCAGCTTGAACATCAGGGAGTTCACGGTTCACGTATTGCTGAAGCCTGGCTTGGAGAATTTTGAGCATTACTTTACTAGCATGTGAGATGAGTGCAATTGTGTGGTAGTTTGAGCATTCTTTGGCATTGCCTTTCTTTGGAATTGGAATGAAAACTGACCTTTTCCAGTCCTGTGGCCACTGCTGAGTTTTCCAAATTTGCTGGCAGATTGAGTGCAGCACTTTCACAGCATCATCTTTCAGGATTTGAAACAGTTCAACTGGAATTCCATCACCTCCACTAGCTTTGTTCGTAGTGATGCTTTCTAAGGCCCACTTGACTTCACATTCCAAGATGTCTGGCTCTAGATTAGTGATCACATCATCATGATTATCTGGGTGGTGAAGATCTTTTCTGTACAGCTCACCTGGGTGGAAACCTGTTGCTTGAGCTTGTTTCAGTGGTTTCTTTAGTGATTAGTGAAAGATGGAGTATTTCCTGCCATATCAGTAAACAAGGCTGTCACAGCCATCAGCAACTCCAGCCCTCCAAATGTGAATTTCTGAACTCTGAGGGCACCCGGGAAGAACAATGCCTGCAATAAGGCAGCCGTGAGGTTATACCACTCCCTATGGTGAGCACTGAGGAAACTCAGCATGCGGAAAAAACATAGGATACTGACCCCAGATAGCTGAGATGCGTGTGAGAGAAATGATTTTAGTGGGCCCAGACTCTTGCATCTTCCCATATGTAGAAAAGTACTAAATTCCTTGAGATATCTAGTTTTCTTTAATTCACAAAAGTAACTTTTGATGTTCAGACTACTTGCGCTTTGCTGCAAACCTATATAACCTGACACCCTCCCCCCCTTCTCCAGGGTTACTTGAGATTACTTTAGGCTTGAAGTCCTAAAAATTCCCACCAAAAAACTGTAACTCTCAACTTTTACGTTGTGACTATTTTTTAAGCTGACATTGGCAAGACTGTGTCTGTTAAGTGTTTGCTTATTTGATGAAGAAAAGCAAGCTCATGCCTTTGGGAATCAGCCCGTCTTCCTGGGTATCCTGAGGACACCGCTCTGGCAGGTGTGGGACCCTGCAGACAGCCGCGGGGGTGCTTCGTGCCGACCTTCTGGTCTGTCCTTGGACTGAGGGTGAGCAAGGAGCTGTCACACTAATACCCACTCGCTTCAACACTGGGATCTCAGACATTTTGGAAATGAAACAAAAGGGTTTATGTGAAGTCTCTTCTGGAATCTCTAGCTTCGATAGAGAATCACACGCTGATAAAACTAGCCGGCTCTGTGACCACTAATAACATTTCTGTAACGACATGTGTCCCGGGACCCGCACCCTTGGGTCTGCTCTGCCTGCCTCGCTGCTGGCTGCAGCGTGCTCTCGCCTCTTCCTTCAGACAGAGAAATGTAGGTTCCTCATTTGTTTCTGGAAACGTGTCTGCACCCACATCTTTCCTCCACAGTGGCCTCCAGGGAGGAGGCGACCCACCCACCTCTGTTTACTGGGGCTGGTCCCGTTCCAGTGCTTCAGAAGCTGTGTACAGGCTGCATGTGGGACAAAAGGGAATTGCAGCTTCACATTCCACACCTTTGTTGCTCAGGTGGGAGAAAGGCTGAGACTCCTTGGGAAGTCAATGACAGACCCTCCGAAGTAAGCTGAAGTGATTTTGTTTGATCAAACTAGCTATATATGCCTTAGCATTTATAAACCTGCAGCAGGATAATGTATTGAAATTCCATATGTATTTCTTCTGTTTTTTCCATTCTAAGATGGTACCAGATCTTGGTGTTCCCTTGCCTCCAGGATTTTTTTTTTAAATTAGAATCAAAGGATAGAGTTTTTTTTGTTTTTTTGTTTTTTAATTTGGCTGCACCGAGTTTTAGTTGCAGCATGGGGGCTCTTTAGAAAGGTCAAAAAGATTATCTTTAGAAAGACAATCCTAACATTGTCCATCAGGTGAATGACTGGACCCACTGAGGCAACCCTCACCTGGAACACTGCCCTCCGTGAAATGACAGCCATCCATGCAGCCGCACTGATGCTGAAAGAGTCAGTTCAGGAAGGCCACGTGCTGTAAGGATCCATTTATATGACATTCTAGAAAAGGCAAGACTATGGGATCAGCAAACATGGGCAGTGTTAGGACTATCTGAGGTCAGCACGTGTTTTTGATGATGGAACTCTTCTGTGTTCTCATTGTGGTGACAGTTATACAAATCTGTACCTGTTAAAACTCTTGGAGCCATATATATGCATGCACATGTAGGTCGGTTTTTGTGTAAGCAGTTTTTTTTTTGTTTTCTTGTTTTAAAGGAAGAGAGAGGTCATTTTTTTAAAACTCCTGCCTTCGGCCCTGTAATATAACCCCCTAGGAGGACCTCCTGGGTAGACGAGCATTTAACACTCCGAACTCCCAATGCAGGTGGCCAGGGTTTGATCTCTGGTCAGGGAACTAAATCCTGCATGCTGCAATTAATTTTTTTTTTTATGAAAATAAAATGCGTTTCTTGTAGACTGCATATAGTTGGGTCATATTTTTTTAATCCATTCTAACAGACTCTTTTGATTGGTGTATTTAGACCATTCACATTGAAGGTGATTATTGATATAGTTGTATTAATATCTACTCTATTTGTAAAGGAACCTTCCATTCATTGCACTTATTTGTTACCTTTTTAAAATATACTCCACTCTTTTTTTCCTGTCTTCTCTGACTCTAATGAGCATTTTATATGATTTCATTTTCTCTCTTCTCTTAGTATATCAACTCTTTTGGGAAAAAAAAAAAATTTATGGTTGGCCTGGAGTTTGTAATATACATTTGCAACTAATCTATGTCCATTTTCAAATAACTTTGTTTCACTTTACAGATAGTGCAGGTACCTCTTAACAGAGTATTCCCAATTCCTCCTTCCTGTTCCTTATAACGTTGCAGTTGTTCATTTCACTCATCATAAGCTATGATCACCAGCACATTGTTGCTATTTTTATTTTGAACAGTTATATATTGAATCAGTTAATAATAAAAAACATGAGGGAATTCGCCAGTGGACCGGGGATTAGGGCTCCGTGCTCTCACTGCCGAGGGTGTGGATTCAGTCCCTGGTCCGAGAGTGAGGATCCCACAAGCCATGCTGCTGCTGCTGCTGCTGCGTCGCTTCAGTCGTGTCCGACTCTGTGCGACCCCACAGATGGCAGCCCATTGGGCTCCGCCATCCCTGGGATTCTCCAGGCAAGAACACTGGAGTGGGTTGCCATTTCCTTCTCCAATGCATGAAAGTGAAAAGTGAAAGTGAAGTCTGACTCAGCGACCCCACGGACTGCAGCCTACCAGGCTCCTCCGTCCATGGGATTTTCCAGGCAAGAGTACTGGAGTTGGGTGAGGAGTCGCCAAAAACAAAAAAGGAAAGAAAAAAGAACGAAACGCTTTATTTTACCTTCATTTATTCTTTCTCTAATGCTTTCCCTTTTTAAATGTTGATCTGAATCTCTGACCTATTAGTGTATATTATTTTCCTTTTCTCTGAAGAACAACAGTTTTTGCAAGGCAGGTCTCCTGGCAATGCATTCCTTCAGTTTTTGTCTGAGAAAGTCTATTTCTTCTTGACTTACAAAGGATAATTTCTTTGGATATACAACCATAGGTGGGTGGTTTATTCATCCACACTTCAGATGTATTACTTCATTCTCTTGCTTGTGGTTTCTGACAAGACAGATGTGATTCTTTACTTTGTTCCTCTACAAGTGAGGTGGTTTCCCCCCTCTCAGGCTTTCCTTAAGGATTTGTCTTTGGTTTTCTGCAGTTTGAACATGATGTGCCTAGGTGTAGTCCTTTGGTGATATATCCTGATTGGTTTTTCTCTGAAATTCCTGGATGTGTCCTCTGGGATCTGCCATTAATTTTGGAAAATTCTCAGCCATTGTTACTTCAGATGTTTCTTCTGTTAATTTCTTTGTTTCATCGTCTCATATTTCAATTATGCATATATTACACCTTTTGTAATTGTCTCACAATTCTGGGATATTCTATTCCTTTTTCTCCCCCTCCCCATTATTTTTTCTCTTTGGTTTTTAGTTTGAGACGTTTCTAGTGATATAAATTAATGCTTACTGAATTCTTTCCTCAGCCATGTCCAGTCTAGTGATGAATGTATCAAAGGCATTCTTTATTTCTGTTACTGTATTTTTGATTTCTGGCATTTATTTTTGCTTCTTTATTAGAGTTCCCATATCTCTGCTTATATTGCATGCATGCTCAGTTGCTTCAGTCATGTCTGACTCTGCAACCCCAGAGACTATAGCCTGCCAGGCTCCTCTGTCCATGGGATTTTCCCAGACCAAACCTGTATCTTCTGCATTGCAGGTGGATTCTTTACCACTGAGCTTCCGAGGAAGCTCATGTTACCCATTGGGTTATATTACCATTGGGTTTTTTTGTAGGTTGTCCACTTTTTTCCATTTACAGCCCCTAGCATGTTAATCATAGTTAAACTCTCAGTCTAATAATTGCAAAATCTTTGCCATATCTGAGCCAAGTTCTCATGCCTGCTTTTTCTCAGGCCTCCTCAAGCTCTGCTTTTTCTTGCCCTTAGTTTGACTTGTAACTTTGTGTGGAAAGCTGGACTTGTGGTAGATGTCAGAGGCTTCAGATGCTTCAGGTGTCTTCTGTTGTCTCCCTGTTGTCTCTGGGTTTTCCCAGAAACTCTATCTGAAATGGAGTCTGTCTGGCAATGCCCGTGGAATAATGCATGGCTTTTCTACCAGAGCCCCGTGCACGTGGTGGAGAGGTGCTGGGTGAGGGAGGCACTCCTATGAGTCAGACTGTTTTTGTGGTCATGAGGCCCTGGGCTGTGCCCTTCAGAAGTTTCTTAGCTCCCACCCATCCTTTTTTTTTTTTTTTTCCTCCCCTGTTGTAAGACAGGAAGGCTAGAAGAAGTTCCAGTTGTCAAGTTGCTCTTTGCCCTCCCCCCATGTCTGATAAGGCTCTGTCTGATAAAATAGTTTATTCTGAGGGAAGAAACACCCTTTGATATGGATGTTTTTGAAACATCTTTTCTCTGGGTACATTTCTAAACTGTTAGTTTTCTTCTCTTCCCTGTCTAAATAGTGAAAGTCTAATTCTTTTTTTTCTCCAGTCTTTATCATGAAGACCCCATGGGGCTCCTGGAAGTAAAACTCATATTAAGTGTGTCATCCCCTTTCCCTCCCCCTAGCTCAGGAGTTTTGCTTCATCTCCCACCTCTAGCCTCCAGCATTTGTCAACTGCTCTTTATGTGGTTCTACCAGTTACTGGCTTTCGGAGGATTCTGCCCCAGGAAAGCTGTGAAACTGAGAAAGCAGTTGTTCTGTCCATTTTTGCGTCGTGTTTTTTGTTGGACTATTTTTAGGTATGCTGCTAAGTCGCTTCAGTCGTGTCCGACTCTGTGCAACCCTATAGACGGCAGCCCACCAGACTCCACTGTCCCTGGGATTCTCCAGGAAAGAATACTGGAGTGGGTTGCCATTTCCTTCTCCAGTGCATGAAAGAGAAAAGTGAAAGTGAAGTTGCTCAGTCGTGTCTGACTCTTCGTGACCCCATGGACTGCAGCCTACCAGGCTCCTCCATCCATGGATTTTCCAGGCAAGAGTACTGGAGTGGAGTGCCATTGCCTTCTCCGATTTTTAGGTATATCTCAGTTCAATTCAGTCGCCCATTCGTATCCAACTCTTTCTGACTCCATGGACTGCAGCACGCCAGGCTTCCTTGTCCATCACTAACTCCTGGAGGCTACTCAAACTTATGTCCATCGGGTCAGTGATGCCATCCAACCATCTCATCTGCTGTTGTCCCCTTCTCTTCCTGCCTTCAGTCTTTCCCAGCATCAGGTTCTTTTCTGATGAGTCAGTTCTTCGCATCAGGTGGCCAAAGTATTGGAGCTTCAACTTCAGCATCAGTCTTTCCAATCAATATTCAGGACTGATTTCCTTTATGGGTGGACTGGTTAGATCTCCTTGTAGTCCAAGGGACTCTCAAGAATCTTCTTCAACACCACAGTATATCAATTATCAACATCAACACCACAGAGTATCAATTCTTTGGCACACAGCCTTTATGCTCCAACTCCCACATCCATACATGACCACTGGAAAAATCATAGCTTTGACTAGACAGACCTCTGTTGGTAAAGTTATGTCTCTGCTTTTTAATATGCTGTCTAGGTTGGTCATAGCTTTTCTTCCAAGGAGCAAGCGTCTTTTAATTTCATGGCTGCAGTCACCATCTGCAGGATTTTGGAGCCCAAGAAAATAAAGTCTCTCACTGTTTCTGTGGTTACCCCATCTATTTGCCATGAAGTGATGGAACTGGATGCCATGATCTTAGTTTTTTGAATGTTGAGTTTTAATCCAACTCTTTCTCCTCTTTCACTTTTATCAAGAGGCTCTTTTGTTCTTCTTTGCTTTCTGCCATAAGGGTGGTGTCATCTGCATATCTGAGGTTATTTATATTTCTCCTGGTAATCTTGATTCCAGCTTGTACTTCATCTAGCCCAGCATTTCACATAATATACTCTGCATATAAGTTAAATAAGCAGAGTGGCAATATACAACCTTGACATACTCCTTAGGTATATCTACATTTTGGCTTATTATATCTTCTTGGTGAGTGGACATTTTGAAATCATTTAATGCCCCTCTTTATCTCTGGTAATTTCCTTCCTCCAAAGTCTACTTCTTCTGGTGTTAATATAGTCACTCTACATAAAGAAATATTGTTTGTATGGTTTGTTTTACCCATCCTTCTACTAAAACATGAAATAGATTTCCTGAAGAGAGCATGGATTTGGGTCTGATAGTCCCTCTCTTTTAGTCTGTGCACTTGGACCATTTACATTTAATGTAACCATTAATATATTTGGGTATAAATCTATCATTCTATTATTTGTTTTCTGTTTGTCCCCTGTGTGTGTTTATTGTGATATAGTTGACATATAACTATCCTCTATATTTTTATTTTTTTCCTTTCCTGGATTACTTGAATGTTGCTCAGTGTTCCTTTTTTTTTTTCTATTTCATTTTTTCTTCCAGTTTTATTGAGATATAATTGGCATACAACACTGTATAAGTTTAAGGCCTACAGAATGATTTGACTTACATACATCTTGAAATGGTTACCATAGTAGGTTTAGTGAACACTTATCATCTCATATAGATGCAAAATGAAAAAAAAGAAAAATAGTATTTTTCCTTATTAGAACTGTTGAGATTTACTGTCTTAACAATTTTCATATATAACATAGAACAGTGTTTATTAATTGTATTTACTGTGTTGTAGATTATATTCCTAGTACTTATTTATCTTACAACTAGAAGTTTGTACCTTTTTTTTTAAAAATGTATTCATAGATAAGGCTTATTCCAGTGTTTACATAAAAATGAGTTGATATAGAACAAGAAAAGGTTTTTCCAAAGGGCTAAAATGTATCAAACAACAGAACTTGGTCCTTCCATTTAGTTTGGATTCAGTTGGCTGACTGCATCATTATTAATATCCACCCTCACTAATCATTTTCATCACACACGATATCAAAAGTCTTCTGGTGGCACCTGGAAGTCTCTTAAACTGCTTTCAGTTACAAAAGAAGGGCAAGGATTTTATCAGCTTACACTCTGCTCCACTGGAGACAAAAATACATCCCCTCAATTCTCTTGTTTAAATTGTGGCTCTTGGAAAACAGTGTCCAAATGAAGAAATTAGCACTAACACAAAGAACGCAGTATAATCTCTGTCTAACAGTAACTTTGCTTCAAATTTTTTTCATCAAGAACTAATTTTATTATCTCTCCAAAAGGAAGTTATAAAAATACTTGTAAAAACATTGAAAAGGCTCTTTAAAATCCTGGAATGAAGAATTCTGAAGTATGAATTATGATACATCTATGATTTGCAAATAAAAGAATCAAATAAATTCTACAAGTTGGAATTTCTGAATGACTTTGGTAGTTTACCAGAAGGGGCTAAAACATCAGACCTTAACAATTTCTGTTTTCATCTCAGTTGAATTTTTGATCTGTTGACAGGCACAGTGCACACAGGAACTTGCTTCTGCCACTAATGATGAAGTCAGTCTGAGGGACAGATATTTGTATCCTGGATGCACCAGGCTCTTCCATGCAACTGACTGGAGTGGTCTTCCCTTATTTGTTCCATCATGTTTTAAATAAAAGTAAATATACATATGGTAAAACATTTAAATGGTACAAGAAGATTTAAAATAATCAGTAAATATCCTTTTCTTCTATAACCTAGAAAATCTGATGTTTTCCAAATCATCAGACAGTCATATGAATAATTTGCAAAGTGAAGTCAACCTTAGAATATCTTCATCTGAAAATTATTCTCAGGATTTCTGGAATACCTTGATTCTCTCATATTTTACCTCTGTTACAGGGGAAAGCCATGCAGTCTTCTCCTTCTGAAAAAAACTAACTAGGAAAGCAACTTAAACACTCTGCTCAGAGATGGCAAGTGCAGGCAACACCTTGTACCCCATGGATCTGGTCCTAGCCACGGGCAGGGGCTCTGGTATCCACCAGAGACATGGGCAGGTGCCCGGAGCCCAGCTGTGCCCTTTTTGAATGCCTCTGATCCTCCAGGCCAGCTGAGCATACTTTGAGGAGAGCGTGATGCAGCCGGCGTGTAAGGAGGAAACAGTCATCCTCGAAGAGACGAACTAGAAACGCTTCTGCTGTCTCTTGCAGGGCCAACAAACTTTGCCAACTGAAGTCCACACCACGAGTGAATTTAACACGTATTTCTCTTGCTGGTGAAGGAGCGGGGGTTGGGGGAGGAGTGGAGAAGAAAAGGAGACTCAAGAGAAGATAGACTCTCTCCGCCAGTCTCCGTGAATCTTCACCTCTGTTCTTTCTTGGTTCTTACTCTTGGGACCTAACTGGTGGCTGGTGTCAGCTCCAGGGAGCTTAGAGACGGCGCGCACGGCTCTCCTGGTCTCCGCGGTGAGAGAGGAGGAGACAGTCTCCTGGGGCAGGGGAAGGGACGGGAGGCTGGTTGCTGCAGGCGGCAGAAGGGTGTCTTTCTTAAGAGCAGGCGCGTGCCCTTCTGGAGCCCTCGGATTGCCTGCAGGGGCGCACGTCTCCGGCGAACATAGGCCGGCGGGCAGGAGGCGAGAGCCGGGCTCGCCGGGTGGCCCTCGGTGTTTCGGGCTCGCGGGTCTGGTGGGCCCGTGGCGGGTGCGCATAGGGTGTTTCGGCCCCTGGGCTCCTTCTGGATCTGGGTCTGAGGGCAGAGGCCGGGAGGGCCAGGTCTCCCCTGACGGCCGCCTGACCCAGCTGGGTAGTGCTCTGGAAGTTTGTACCCTTTGACCAGATTCTTCCAGTTCCCCTCCCAACACCCCTCTGAGTACCTCCAGTAACGACAAATCCGATCTCTTTTTCTATGAACTTGTTTATTTTTGAAGTATAATTGACTACGGCATCTGTTAGTTCCCCGGTGCACAGGACAGTGATTGGACATTTCTATACATTTCAAAATGATCGCCGTAAATCTAGTTACCATCTGTCACCATGAAAGATATTACTTTATTACTGACTGTATTCCCCTACATTATTATTGACTGTACTGTTGATTATATTCTTAGTGTTCCATTTTAATCATTTTTATTGATGTTTTTCACCATGTATCTCTGTATTTTCGTGGTTGCACTAGAGATTATAGTATTCATATTTAGCTTTTCTCTGTCTGCTTGGAAATAATATTGTGCCACATCAAGGGGAACATAGAAGCCACACCACCACTTAGTGCTACATCTTCGTGCATCAGAAACTGCTTCAGACAGTGTTGGAAATTTTCCTTTCTGCTGTCATACATATATACATCATGTATACATACAAAATAGTCTCGGGACTTGCCTGGTGGTCCAGTGGCTAGGCCTCTGTGCTCCCAGTGCACGGGGCCTGGGTTTGATCCCTGGTCGGGGAGCTAGATCCCACCTGCTGCGATGAAGATGGAAGGTCCCAAGTGCCACAATTAAGACCTGGCACAGCTACATAAATACATAAAAATAAATATTTCTTAAAAGTAAATGAGACGTATAAAAAGCTGACTGCTTTGGCCACTTCTTAAAAAAAAAAAAAAAAAAGGTCTGCTAGAGAGCTCCCTTCTCGCTTTAGCACAGATGGTACAGGAGGTGAGGATCCAGCGTCGCGCTGCTGGTCAGTGAGTGTCCAGGGTGCTCGGTCACTGCTAAATTGCCTTGTGTGAATGTCATGGTTAGTGTACTGGAATTGCCTGGTTTCAGTCACACAACATGATCGCCACACGGCAGTCAGCTGCCCCGTCCTGCGCCAAACAGGCAGAGGCAGCTGAGCTGGGACGAGTGCCGTCTGATAGCCGCCTTTGCTCCTTCTGACTCAGTGACCTGCCTTCTTGAGATTTGTGCTCCCCTTCCCTTGTGATGGAGCAAAGTCCAGACCTCAACCATACGCTTCTACGGTCACCTGGTGACATGGGAGCGCTGTGTGCCAGCTTTTGCAAAACCATCAGATATTTCTCTTTGATAGTACAGAATTAAATAGGAATTTAATAGAATTAAATGGAATTAAATAGGTTTCTTCCCCCCCTCATTAAAGAAATTTCAGGCTTTAGAAGAAGGCAGGGGGTTTGAAAGGTTGTTGTTGAATCACAACGCTGGGATTCTTGGCCCCTGGAGGGGACGAATGCAATCCTGGACCAGAGACGAGGCTTGATCGCTCAGAGCCTTTGTGTAATAAAGTTTTATTAAAGTATAAAGGAGATAGAGAAAGCTTCTGACATAAGCATCAGAAGGGGGCAGAAAGCGTACCCCCTTGTTAGTGTTAGCAATGAAGTTATATACTCTCCAATGAATGTCTGGAGGTTGTAAAGACCTCACCAGACTTATTCCCATTATTTACATTTTAAGATAACAGAATTAGCCAGAAGGTTTAATCCAGAGACTGTCCTCAGACAGAATACATTATTGTTATATAATCCTTGTAAAGAGCAGGTCTACTCCCATAATTTACAGAATTAGCTAGAAGGTTTAATCCAGAGACTGTCCTCAGGCAGAATACATTATTGTTATAGAATCCTAAGGAATGTAGAGAAGGAAAAAAAGTTTGTCCTTTCTTCCTCCTTGAGAATTCCAGACCCCTCTCTCCTTGGGAACCCCTACACTTCTTATCAACCTGCCTAGGAAGTGACTCTCTCAGGTTTAGGGACCTCTTGAAATCATTTGAGGCCAGGCTGGCTTTTCAAAAGTATTGAATATGTATTTATCTATTTGGTTATGTCGGGTCCTAGTTTCCAGCCGTGGGCCCTTCGTTGTGGACTCTCTAGTTGCAGCTTGCTGGGTTAGTTGCTCCATGGCCTGTGGGATCTTAGTTCCCCAAACCGGAATCGAACCTTTGTTCTCTGCATTGCAAGGCAGATCTTAACCACTGAACCACCAGGGAAGCACCAGGCATATGTATGGAGACCAAGATACACGACCTTCAGACACGCAGAAATGTCCCCTTCTCAGGAAGGCCTTCCCCATCTGCCCCATTTAAGGCTGTGAGTCGATGATACCCCTCCTCCTGCTCTGTTTCTCTCATATTACTTATCACCATTTAAGACAGGGTTGGCTTATTTGCCAGGTTTGTCTGTTTCGTTAGTTGCAGTGTCCTAAGTGCCTAGAATAGTGCATGCTCAGTAAATATATATATATATATTTTATTTATTTATTTATTTATTTCACCTTGCTGCACGGCTTGTGGGATCTTAGTTCCCTGACCAGAGATTGAACCCGGGCCCTCAGCAGTGAAAGCATGGAGTCCTAACCACTGGACTGCCAGGGAATTCCCTCAGTAAATATTTCTTGGATGAAAGAACAGTTTTGCAACTTGCTTTTCTTCGTTTTTAAAAAGAACTTGTCTCTGACATCCTCCCATGGTGTACACAACCACACCGGGCACCTCCTCTCTTTTCATGCTTCCCCTGCTATCCTTGGGCTTCCCAGGTGGTGCTGGTGGTTAAGAACCTGCTTGCCAAGGCAGGAAACATAAGACCCAGCTTCGATCCCTGGGCCAGGAAGATCCCCTGGAGGAGGGAATGGCCACCTACTCCAGTATTCTTGTCTGGAGAATCCCATGGACAGAGGAGCCTGGCAGGCTACAGTCCCTGGGGTCACAAAGAGTCGGACACGACTGAAGTGGCTTAGCACACATGCGCACCGCCACCCTAGCTTGGTCCTAAAGCTACGGAGTGTGCTGTTACTACCTGCAAGTGCTTCGAGGGAAATGACATGCTCTGGGACCCTTGAGCTTTAGGATGGAGAAGCACGGGCCCCTGACGTGGCCTCTTCTGTGTGAAGGAAGGCCGTCTGATGTGCTGATGCCCTGACACAGGCCTGTCCTTTCCGGTCTTATGCGGGTCATTATATGATAGTCCCTGGTGCCTCAAACAGTAAAGAATCTGCCTTCAGTGCAGGAGACCTGGGTTTGATCCTTGGGTTGGGAAAATCCCCTGGAGGAAGGTATGGCCACCCACTCCAGTATTCTTGCCTGGAGAATCCCCATGGACAGAGCAGCCTGGCGGGCTACAGTCCATGGGGTCTCAAAGAGTTCGATATGACTGAGTGACTAAGCTCAATCTGTTGAAGGAGGTTGTACAGGTCTCATGAGTCAGAAGCTGGCAAGTAAGTGCTGAAAAGCAACCGTGCTGTGGAGCCTAAGACCCTGGAGAGCATCACAAGGCGTTGGCAGTGAAACCACCTCCTGGGAAAAGCAGGAGGCTCCAGCTCATGCCTCGCCTTTGCTGCTTGCTGATAGGAAACGAACACGTGCCTGCCAGGTGCCACTGTTGTGTGATGCAACGGGGGTGCAGCCCAGGTCCATTTCCTTTGCTCTGCTGTTTGCAGCTCTCCAGACCCACCCGCCTGGATGCTGTCTGTCTCTGGCTGACGGCTTGTGATTGGCCCCCAGCACATTTCTGCAGGGGAGCAGGGCTTCTTGTCAAAACCACCTAGGTTCCAGGGAGTAGAGAATTAAAACATCTAAGAGGGAAGAAGACAGGGATTGTGTCTTGGGGAAAATGGGATGGTTTTGAATAATCTTCGTGTTTGGAAACGGTGTTAAGAAGAAAAAAGGCATCTGTGCAAATTACTTTGGTCACCTCCTTTCAGAAGGCCTCCTTGATGGTTCATCTAGTGGTTAAGAATCTGCCTATGACACAGGTTCCATCCCTGGTCCAGGAATATTCCATATGCTGCAGGGCAACTAAGCCTGTGTACCACAACGTCTGAGCCTGTGCTCCAGAGCCTGCAGGCCGCAGCGTCTGAAGCCCCTGCAGCCTAGAGCCAGGGCTGCACAGCCAGAGAAGCCCCCGCAACGAGAAGCCCGCCCACCGCAACCAGAGAGCGGCGCCCCCTTGCCGCAGCCAGAGAAGGCTCCTGTGCGGCCGCGGAGACCTGGCACAGCCCAGAGTAAATACATAAATGATAAGAGGAAAGAAGATCATAGGAAATCTTAAAGAAAGATTTCAGACCACTGAAAGATCCTTAGAGGTTCCAAGGAGACAAAAAATTATTATGAAGTGAATTCTTAACCACTGGTTGTTATACTCAGTGTATTTTAAAATTAGTTTTTATTGCAGTAGAGTTGCTTTGCAATCTTACTTTAGTTTCTGCTGTACAGCAAAGTGGATCAGTTATATGTATACATATATCCCCTCTTTTTTAGATTTCTTTCCCTACTTAAGTCACCACAGAGCATTGGATAGAGTTCCCTGAGCTATACAATACGCTCTCATTAGTTATCTCTTTTATACATCAGCAGTGTACATGCGTCAATCCTCAACATATTTATTTTAGACAAGGTGGTTGATGGTATTGTGTACATTACTTATATCCCCGCCCCACCTACTTTGGATCTACTTCTGTTACCTGTTAAGAAACTAAAATTTCCATCTGTTTCTAGCTTTGGTTCCTTCAGTTCTTGCTTTGTTTGTTTTGAGGCTCTGTTGTTAGGCCTGTGGATATGTATGACATGCCTTCCTGCTCAATTATCACTATGAGAAGTCTGTCTTCTATCTCTAGAAGTCTAGAGACTTCTTCGGTATTCTTCAGCATTCTAATGTTTAAAGTATGCATGCTATGGGTTCTAACCAGTTACTTTTAAAAAATTGCAGCTTTACGTAATAAAATGACAGTTTTATTGAGATACAATTCACATACCATCAATTCACCCATTTAATATGTATAATTCTGTGGTTTTTAGTATATTCACAGGGTTGTGCAACCATGGCCACAACAACTTTCAGAACATTTTCATCATCTCAAAAGAATCCCACATTAGCAATCATTCCCCGTTTCATTCAGACACCCCACCCCCATTAGCCCAGGGCAACCACTAATTTATTTTCTGTCTCTATACATTTGCCTCTTCTAGACATTTCATTTACATGAAATTATACTATATGTGGTTTTTATGACTGTCTTCTTTCACTTGGTATAATGTTCTCAAGGGTCCTAAGTGTTATAGCATGTTTCAGTATTTTATCCAAACATTGTTTCTGTTTTCTTTAAAAAAATTAATAGACTTTATTTTTTAGAGCACTTTTAGGTTTGCAGCAAAATTGATTAGACCGTGCAGAGAGCTCCCATATATTGGGTTAGCCAACAAGTTTGTTCATGATTTTCTGTAATATCTTATGGAAAAACCCAAACAAACTTTTTAGCCAACCCAGTACTTCTCCCGCCCCATAGCTTCCACCACCAACATCCCTCAACACTGTGGTTACAGTTGACAAATATGCATTGATACCATGATCACCCAGAGTCCAGAGTTTACACTAGGGCTCACTCCCTGTTTTACACCTTATGGGTTTTGGAAATGTATAATAACATGTTTGCACCTTTACAGTATCGTGCAGAGAAATTTCATTTCCTTAAATCCCCTGTGCTCTGTCTGTTCATACATGCCCTGTCCCCACCCCCAGAAACCACTGATCTTTTTTACTGTCTCAACAGTGTTACTTTTTCCAGAATATCATATATTTGGAATTATATACTATGTGGCCTTTTTAGATTGTCTTATTTCACTTGCTGCTAAGTCACTTCAGTCGTGTCTGACTCTGTGCGACCCCATAGACGGCAGCCCACCAGGCTCCCCTGTCCCTGGGATTCTCCAGGCAAGAACACTGGAGTGGGTTGCCATTTCCTTCTTCAATGCATGAAAGTGAAAAGTGAAAGGGAAGTTGCTCAGTCGTGTCCGACTCTTCACGACCCCATGGACCACAGCCTACCAGGCTCCTCTGTCCATGGGATTTTCCAGGCAAGAGTACTGGAGCGGGGTGCCATTGCCTTCTCTGTTATTTCACTTAGTAATGTGCATTTAAAGTTCTTCCAACTCTTCACATTTGCTAGCTCATTTTTTAAAAGTGGTGGATAATATTCCGTTGTATGGATGTACTCCAGTTTATCTTTTTTTTGGCCATGCTGTGTGGCATACTGGGTCTTGGTTCCCCAGCCAGGGATTGAACCCATCCATGTCCCTTGCATCAGGAGCATGGAATCTGAACCACTGTACTGCCAGAGAAGTCCCTCTATTTACTTATTAGAGGATATTTTGGTTACTAACAAGTTTTGGCAATTATGAATTAAGCTGCTCTAAACATTTGTGTGCAGGTGTTTTTGTGGACTTAACCTTTCATAATTTACTTGGAATTAATATTCTGCCACTTCACATGTAATATAGAAATCCTGCGAATGTATACCCCCATCTCACCCACTTTGATAGTATAGATGTTATATGTATTACATCTACATATCTTACAAATTTGACAAGACAATGGTATTTTTTTTTAACTTTAGTTGTATTTTTTCCAGGTTTACAACTTTTTTTCTCTCATTTTAATCAGATATTTGGTTTTTTGGATTCTGTTTATTCTTTTCTAAAAATATGTTTCCATCTGGCATAATTTCTCTTCAACTAAAGCATTTCTTTTAACATAGGGCTATTGGCATTTCTCTCAGTTTGTTTTTTAATTGAAAATGCTTTTGGGGACTTCCCTGGTGGTCCAGAGTCTGAAACTCTGTGTTCCCAATGCAGGGGGCCTGGGTTCCATCCCTGGTCAGGGAACTGCGTCTCACATGTCACAGCTAAGAGTTCGCATGCCACAAAGACGACAAGATCCCTTGAAGGATATTTTTGGTGTACAGAATTATAGTTGGACAGAGTTTTCTTGTTGTTGTTTTTAAGCATGTTAAAGATGAAGTTACACAGTCCTCTGGAGCCCATTATTTCTGAGAAGTCAGCAATCATTTTGAATTATTGTCTTCTTATATGTGATGTATTGTTTTTCTCTGGATGTTTTCAAGATTTTCTCCTTATGTTGCTTTTCATCACTTTGGCTCTGATGTGCCTGGGGTAGTTTTATTAACTTTTACGCTAAGCTGGGTTTACTGAGTTTCTTGAATCTGTACATTTTTGTTTTTCACCAAATTTGGGATAATCTTTGCCGTTTGTTCTTCAGTCTGTTTTTCTGCCTAATTCCCTCTCTTCTCCTTATAGGACGTATGCTAGACTTCTGAAAATTATCTTTTTAATCCCTGAGGCTAAATAATTTCCTTTTCTCTATTCTTAAGATTGGATGATTTCTATTCATCTGTCTTCAAGTTCTCTGACTTTTTCCCTCTATCATATCCATTCTGCTATTAAGCCCTTTATTTGAATTTTAAAATTTCAGATATTATGGGTTTTTTTAGTTCTCAAATTTCCATTTGGCTGTTTTATTGTTTCTATTTCTCTGCTGAGGTTTTCTATATGTGCATTCACTAGGAGAATCTTTTCTTTCACATCCTTGAGTATAATTAAGCTGGCAAAGGATTTTAAGGCAGCTAATTCCAACATCTCACTCATTTTGAAGTTAATCTCTGGTTTTGACTTCTCTAACTCTTTCGTGGTTCTTCATATTTGTGAGTAACTTTGGACTATGTCCTGGACATTGTGAAGGTGTATCATGGAGAAGGAAGTTTCTGTTATATTCCTCTGAAGAGTGTTCATTTGTGTTTGTCTTAGTAGGCAGTGCTGTTGGCGTCATACTGAAAACTCTGCCTCTGGGCAGCAGCTCAAATCTCATTTCAGTTCTTGTATTCTTTTTGTTAAAAAGTATTTATTTATTTGGCTGTGTTGGTCTTAGTTGTGGCATGCAGGATCTTTCACTGTGGCACACACGCTGAGTTGCCCATGGCATGTGGGATCTGGTTCCCCGACCAGGGATCGAACCCAAGACCCCTGTGTCAGAAGGAGGACTCTTAACTCTTGGACCACCAAGGAAGTCCATCAGTTGTTTTATTCTTGGCTTAGCTGCTTGGAGGCTGCTCCGCACATGCATAGTTGGGTTGTCTGGTGAATTAGGTAGTATTTGCAGAATTTGGGGCTTTCTGTCTTTCCTTCTCTTTTTTTTTTTTCAGGATTCCTCACTCATTTTTCAGTTGCTGTGGTTGCCCCAAACTTGGCAAGCTATCAAAACTGTTTTTTCTATCAAAGTTTTAGCTGCTCCACCTGGTATGTGAGTGAACTGGAACAAATTGGCCTTCTTCGGAACCAAACAACATTTGTATTCATCTGAACCTGTGGTTTTGACTTAGGATGTTGTCAGCAAACTGAACTATTAATAGTTACAAGGTTGTAATAGCTTATAAAAGAATTAATTATAGAAATAAAAGCTGTAATAACTAATGTTAACAGTGGGTATGTTTAGAGTAGAATAGGCACCAATGAAAAGAACATTAGGTTCTGACATAAAACATCCAGCCCTTCTCCACCCAGGCACACAGAATCTGGGATGCACAGCCTGTGTTTTTCTTTAAAAGACTGAGGTCTTATCCTGGCTTTCCTCATGACCCATGTTTTCATGTGAACCCAGCTGGATTTACTTCAGGCCAGTTTGCACCACCACTGAATCAGAGGGAAGTATCTTTGGCATGGGATGATTCTTTTTTTCAAAGTTGTCTCTCACTGGACTTCCCTGGTGGTACAGCAGATGAGAATCTGCCTGCCATTGCAGGGGACACACATTTGATTCCTGGTCCGGGAGGATCCCACACGCCGAGGGGCAACTGAGCCCACAAGCTGTAACTGCTGAAACCCGTGCACCTAGAGCCTGTGCTCTGCAACAGGAGCAGCCCCGCACTGCAATGCAGAGTAGCCCCTGGTTGCCATAAAGAGAAAGCCTGCGTGTGGCATCGGAAACCCAGCACAGCTATTGATTAGTTATATATGAAGTGTCTCTCATCGTAAAGGCAGTGAGAAAATACCTTCCCTGCTGTTGCCCACAGGCCACCGGTTAGGGACACAGATGCTCCGAGAAGTCAGGACACCCGTGGCCCGTCAGTGCACGGCTCCCTTTAAAATGCCATTCCTCCAGCCTGTGCCTTAGATCATGCACTTCTTTTCCCAAAGTACTTCTGAGGCCAGTTTCTAGCATAGGGACTTACCAGGTGGCCTAGTGGCTAAGACTCTGAGCTTCCAATGCAGGGGGCCCAGGTTCGATCCCTGGTCAGGGAACTAGATCCCACATGCTGCAACTAAAGATCCTGAGTGCCGCAGTGAAGACTGAATATCCCACGTGCCTCAACTAAGACCCAGCACAGCCAAATGCATAATTAAAAAGTAATAATAATTTAAAAAAGAGAGATTCTAACATAAATCAAGGATGGGAGGTAACATCTGACAGCAGGAAGGCACGGCAGGTCCCCGAGGCCCACATCTTCCCATGCAGAAGTGGGGAGATGAGTCAGTGTGGGGCTGCCCTGTTTCAGGGGGCTCTTGTCAGAGGTGAAGTTGCTCATTTGCTGGGTCCCCAGGCTAACATTGCACCAGGGGGGCCCTTCCCGAACCTGCCGTCGAAGCTGTGAGGATCACCCAGAGAACTGGTTGAATCCCTCTGTGTCTCCTTCCTTTTCCCAGGACCTGCTTGTCCCCTGTGCATCTCTCCTGGGCGTAGATCTTTCCAGGGAGGCCTCTTCCAGTCTTCTGAGGGGGTGTCTCCAGGCCTGGCTGAGTAGGCTCCAACCCAAAGGCCGTGGCCGGGTGTGGAGGCCTCCTGATTCCCACAGAAGATCGTGGGCAGATGGTGTCTCTCTTGAGTTGTGCCAACCCAGCTGGAATAAAATCTCTGGCATCCACCTCAGTGTTTGATTAGTAGGGTAAAGGAGCAGTCGGCCTTACAAACCCAGAGGATCACACATTACATTTTACATATTACATATTCTTCTGGTAGATTTTTTACTTAAGTGGGAGAGGGAGAAAAGAAAAGGCTTAAGGGCAGTAGGTTTGTACATTCACTTTTCTGTGTCTGCTGGGCAGTCCCTTTCCTTTCTTTCCTTTTTTTAGACTCTTTTCTTTTGAGTAAATGTGATATGATCCACAGTGTTTGGAGAAGAGAGACCAGTGCCCTCTGTTACATTATGTTGGATTGTTTATTAATATATGTTCTTTTTCACTGTTCTGTCAGCTTTGATTCCATTTCTGATCCACATCATTTTCATCTTTGGCTACGTGTTTGTGGATGGCCATGTGTACAGTGAGCTGGGCTAGAGTCTTATAAATACTGTCGTTTGTGTCCTGAGACTGACCTGGCTTTCAACATTTTCCACGTAGGCACATTTTAAAAAACATTTCAGCCCATTTAGGACACTGTGAAGTTGGTTGGAAAGAATGACACAAATGTAGTTGAACAGGCAACTCTGGAGCTCTGAAGTGTCAGGGCGTTTCCCTATTGATGTTTAAGACAGGTCTGTTTGGCCACTGTGCACTGTGCTCCAGTACCTCTGGTTATGTAACTGGTTTGCTGCTAATGGTACATAATGCACTTTGCCAATGTTTGCGTGGATGTCAAAGAACAATTCATGTTGCCTTTTCCCCAGTCCAGAAAAAGAGAGGGAGAGAGAACGGGAGCCTGAGCAGATGTGGACCCAGACTCTGCAAAGGCCAGAGGGAGACAGGAGACAGTGTCTGTGGTGAGACTGGCTCCAGGGTTCTAGGTGTAAGAAGTGAGGCCCCTAAGGCCTGTGTCCCTAAGACCTCATTCCCTGGACTCCTGCTTGGTGATGAATGGAGCCCAAAGATGTTGTGATGGACCTGAGAGGACCAGGATGTCAGAGGATGGAGGTGCCTTGGGCCGTGAGGTTTGGCCTCCTTGTTTGATGTCTCAGGAAGCCCAGGCTCCAAGAGCTGAAGCACTTTAACCGAGGCCTCACAGCTGCTTCATGACCAGGCCTACTAGCTGGGTCATCCCAAGAGCGGCAGCAGAACTCCTGAGGACCTTGTGCTTCGGACTTGAAAGGTCCTCTGTCCGATAAACTGTGAAAGTCTCCGTCATTGTACCTGCGGTCTTTCTTTGGTCCCACAGCTGAGCTACAGGGCTTGTTGGCCTCCAGGTGCAGCCCAGGAGGTGGCTCTGGTCCAGTGTGACTGTGTCCTTATAAGAAAAGGAGATTAGGATCCAGGCACATACACAGAGGGACGCCCACATGAGGACACAGCAGGAAGGACAGGCATCCCAGAAGAAACCAGCTCTGCCAGCACCTTGATCCTGGACTTCTAGCCTCCAGGACTGTGAGAAAATACATTTCTGTTGTTTTAAGTCACCCAATGTATAGTACCTTGTTGTTGTTGGCATTTATCTTCTGACTTTATTCTTTTGTTCATAGAAATTTTGACTTTTAAGCAAACTCCTCACACTTCCCACTCTTTCAAGGATGATGAAGAAGCTGTATTTCATTCTAGGTGTTTCATAGATCACTTTTTTTTTTTTGGTTAAAATTTCTGATTCTTCTGGAATTTGCTGAAAAGAATGAGATGGGTATTTTTTTTTTTTAACATGGCTAATTAATTTTTTGGATAGCGTTTTCTTTCTTCCTTTTTTCTTTGGTCAGCGCTGAGTTTTCGTTGCTGCTGGTGGGCTTTCTCTAGTTGTGAGTGGGGGCTGTGCTCTCTAGTCTTAGTGCTCAGGCTTCATGCTGTGGTGCCTTTTCTTGTTGCGGATTATGGGCTCTAGGGCATGCGGGCTCAGTAGTTGTGATGCAGGGGCTTGGTTGCCCCATGACATATGGAATCTTCCTAGATGAGGAACCGAACCCATGTCCCCTGCATTGTCAGGCGGATTCTTAACCACTGGACTACCAAGGAAGTCTTGCTAGCTTAACTTCTAACACTGCAGGTTAATTTTTTCTTCTTTGGAACTTAATACAAGTGGAATCTTGCAATATCTGCTTCTTCCGTCATGTTTATAAGATTGGGGTTGTTATGTAGCTCATTCCTTTCCATGGCTTTACAGTTTCCCAGAATATGCCTCAAATGACTTATTTTTACTTTTGTTTGTTTTTGGCCACATGGCTTGCAGGACCCTAGTTCCTCAACCAGGGATTGAACCCACGGCCCCTGCAGTGGAAGCGCAGAGTCCTAACCACTGGACCACCAGGGAAGTCTCCACTTACATTTTTACTATTGATGGATATCTCGATTGCTTCTAGTTTAGGGTGCAATTAATAATGTTGCTTAAGAAAGCGTGTCTTTTGGTGCACAAATCTATGGTTTCTATTTGAGTTGGAACCTTGGTGTTGAATTGCCATGTTGTAGGGTAGGTATGTGTTTAGCTTTGGAAGATAAAACTGAGCAGGTTTTTAGAGCTGTTGTGCCAGTTATACCCCTGCTAACAAGTTCTGAGCATTCCAGTTGCTCCACGTCTCTATCAAAACTTGATATTGATCAGTCTTTACATTTTAGCCAGTGATACGGTATACTAACAAAGCTTTCCCACTGTCCCCCAAAGTCCTGGTTTGAAGCATTTTCCAATGACTTTGGTGTAAATAGTCCTCCCAGAGCAGATTTTAACCTACTAACTTGATGCCATTGAGACAGAGGATGGAGCTGTGAATGGTCAGCAAGAGCAGCTCCAGCTGCCTGGCTTGACCTCATTGGTACATCTTGAAAACCATCAAAGTCTAAGACAGGAGAAGAAGACTATGGGGAGTCCATGGGGCTGCTCCTTGGTCACTGAGCTGTATACAGTGTATACAGTTCCAAGCATCGGCAGGGATTTCCCTGATAGAGGGTCTCACCTCGAGGCTCAGGAAGCACCACACGCTTGGAGCAGCAGGAGAGGCTCCCTTCCCAGCCTGCCTTTGCGCTTGTCCGCTCCATCCACGTTCCTCAGCCGACTGAGGAAATCTGCCTCTGTGCTTAAGTGTCCAAGATCAGGTCCTCACATGTGAAATGGGGTGACTGAATGCTTGGGACCACCCTTTTCTGACTCTGATGTTCTGTAACATTATTCTCTGATTGAGGGTCACAGGCAAAGTAGGTTATCCTTGGGAAATCTGGATTGAATAACAAGGTTACAGAAATCACTCATAAAACAGCCAATAAGCGTCCACGTGAGGAGGACAGCAAGGGTGGACCGTGACTGCCAGACCTGCTCGGTGTTGAAAATTCAGGTTTATACTCATTGAGATCATGAGCTGTTACGTACTACATTGGTTTAATGTCCACCTGCTATAACAAATGCAGCTAGGTGACAGATTTCTTTAAAAATTCATTGTATTGAATTGCCACATGACCCAGCAGTCCCACTGCTGGGGATACACACTGAGGAAACCAGAACTGAAAGAGACACACGTGCCCCAGTGTTCATTGCAGCACTGTTTACAATAGCTCGGGCGTGGAAGCAACCTACATGTCCATCAGCAGATGAATGGACAAGGCAGTTGTGGTACATAGACACAATGGAATATTACTTAGCTATAAAAAAGAGCACATTAGAGTCAGTTCTAATGAGGTAGATGAAATTGGAGCCCATTATACAGAGTGAAGTAAGTCAGCAAAACAGCAATACAGTATACTAATGCACATATATGGAATTTAGAAAGATGGTAATGACGATCCTATATGCAAGGCAGCAAAGAGACACAGATTAAATAACAGACTTTTGAACTATGTGGGAAAAGGTGAGGGTGGGATGATTTGAGAGAATAGCATTGAAACATGTGCTTTGCCATATGTAAAATAGATAACCAGATCAAGTTTGCTGCATGAAGCGGGGCATTCAAAGCCAGTGCTCTGGAACAACCTCTGGGATGGGGTGGGGAGGGAGGTGGGATTGGGGTTCAGGATGGGAGGACACATATGCACCCGTGGCTGATTCATGTCTATGTAGGGCAAAAACCACCACAATATTGTAAATCCTCCAATTAAGTAATTTTTTTAAAACCTTGAAAAAAGTCATCATGTTGAGGGAGATTGGTCAGCAATGATTAAACTGTGCAAAAGTTATTCTGGGGGTCTTTAGAATCAGAAGTCTGTTTTAGCAAATGCCCTTCCATTGCACTCGCTGTGGTTCCTTCAGAAGGAAAATTTATCACTGCTTATTCCATGCAACTGCTGTTTAATATTTGGGTAGAAGTGCAGAGAGTTAAATTTAGAAATTCTAGTATAGGGAATTCCCTGACAGTCTAGCAGTTAGGACTCTGTGCTTCCATTGCAGTGGGATCAGGTTCTATCCCTGGTCAGGGACCTAAGATCTCACAAGCCGTGAAGTGCAGACAAAATAAATTAAATTAAATGGACCACACTGCCTTAAATAAAAAAGAAATTCTACTGTAAAAAAGACTCCAGTATGTGTGTGTCTTTGTATGCTTTGTAAGTTTTTGTTGAAGTCTGGACATTCTGATTCTCCCACACCTCAGACATTAATGATTTTTATTAGTTGAGGACTACAGTTGTCTTTGTGAGTTTTGTAAGCTATGTTTGCAAAGTGTGTTCTTTGTTGTGGGTGGTGACTGACGTTTCCATTCTGCGATGTCTGCAGCCAGTCAGTGACCTGACAAAGGCCTGCCCCGCAAAGTCTTCCTGTTCGTCTTAGCCGTCTCCTAGATGCGCTGAGGGCTTCCCTTGTGACTCAGTGATAAAGAACCTGCCTACCAATGCAGGAGACGCAGGCTCCCTGGGTCAGGAAGATCCCCTGGAGAGGGAAATGGCAACCCACTCTAGTATTCTTGCCAGTAAAATCCCATGGGCAGAAGAGCCTGGCAGGCTACAGTGCATGGGATCACAAAGAGTCAGGCATGACTGAGTGACTGAACAGCAATCACAGCGATGCTCTGAGGGAAGCTCCTGCAGCCCAAGGAAGCCGACCCCAAGGCCAGAATCTGCTCCAGGTCCTCAGTCTCCAACGAAACACACAATCCCAGGTCTTAGGTGCCATGGTCCAGATTGCCCGCTCTGGCTCCAGCCAAAGGACTCTGGGCCGCTGTCCTCACGGCTCCGGTCCCCACGGCGTCGAGGGTAGTGACTGGCTCCTGCTCACCGCTCTCTTACAAAGATCAGCAGCCTGTTTTCACCACCTTGCTGTGTCTGATCTGGTTCTAGAGTTTCAAATAGTTCCTTCCAGTCCCTCTTTATGGCTCAATTTTGCTCTGGTGGAGTTTCCTCCCCTGCCACTTTGCATGATGTCACCGTTCCCCACTATTTCTCATTTTAAAATTTTTTTGGCCTTGCAGTGTGGCATGTGCCCCATGCATTAGGAGTCTTAACCCCTGGACCACCAGGGAAGTGCCCCCCGCAACTGTTTTTACTCACACGTTGATGATCTGTACCCTATCAGCTATGACACTAGGGATTCAAAATTGTAGTATTCCAGTTCTGTCATTTCTTCTACACTGTTACTTGCTACTTTTAGTAAAGTAGAGAAACTATTGCTTTCTTTATGGTAGAATTTTCTAGTTGAATTTAAGGTAGAAGCTGATATTGGTACTGAGAGTAAGGTTTTCTGTATTTGCATACATGTAGTGATACACATAGACAAGCTCATTTTTATATGTAGAACCTTATGTGGAGAACCTCATGTATATAACCAACTAATTATGTAGATGTTTTATAACCACTGGGTCTATGGCTATAATCCCAGCATGAATATAAGTACATGTGATTATAAAAATCTTTAGGGAGACTTCCCTGGTGGTCCAGTGGCTAGGACTCTCTGCTCCCAATTCCAGGGTGCCTGAGTTCGATCCCTGGTCAGGGAACCAGATCCCAAATGCTGCAACTAAAAATTCCCACGTGCCACAACTAATACCTGGTGCAGCCAAAAAAAAAAAAAAAACTTTAGGAAGTGCAAAGTTTTTGCCCAGTCTAAATACCTACTTTGTCGGAAGAGCAAAGACTATATTAATCACCAATTAAATGATGCATCAGCTTATTTTTATATTGTTGGGATTGGAAAATCCCTTTGATAAAAGTGATGGCCTCTCAAGCTTTATCTCTGAGATAGGGCTGACCTTGGCAAAGTAAGTGAATAGAATAAGTTTTGAAAAATAAGAAAAAAAGCCATGAAAACAGCTAATGCAGAGATGAATCCTTAAAGCTCAGAACTGCTGAAGTGTGAAGTTTGATTACCAATCCCAAGGCTATTTGACATGGTGCCCAGACTGCTCTTCTGGAACTCAAGGCTGGGCTTCAGTATTTAATCAGAATTGTAACATACTCTTAGATGTTACAGAACATGCCATCTAGAATGCGACCTTGGTGCTGCTTGTTCTGTCAGCACGCTTTTACAGGGTTTTTTGGGGGACCTGTTTGGAGTTGTTCTGGGTTGCGATGCTCTGGTTCCACAGCTGCTTGTGAGAGGCCATAGTCCTTCTCCCTGTCTTGATACCCAGCAGGTTTCCAGGGCCACGGATTAAATTTCTTCATCGCTATGCTCCAGTTAAATGCAAACCTACACCTTCCCTCATGGCCTCCAGAGGGCTGCATGGTCCAGCAGAGTGCTAGTCAGCCACTGTTTCTTAACTGGCATTCAGTTTGTTTGAGGGCACGTTTTTCTCCCCAGGATGAAAACAGGGTTTTTGCTTCACCTGGTAGCAAAGTTTATGCTCCAATTTTAAAAAAGTTTTATAGCATTCATATTACTGAGAATCTACAGATCCCAACTTCAAAAGAATCAAACCGGGATAAGCCAAGGGCTCCTCTTTATCTGGAACGTTGAATGTGGCTGGGCTTTCTGGTGGTTTCCATGCACGGACCTTTATGTATTTGTAGAATCCAGAAAGGATTAAATAATTTAGCTTGGGTGAAGAGAGAAACTGAAGAGGGCCTTGGACGTTCTATTATGTATAAGGACCACTTGGCTATGAGGCCTGCACTTCACGGGTGAGTAGGCCTGGGTGCCAAGGGTGGGCAGTGCAGGACACTGGACCCCACCTGAGGCTCCCCTCTGTCTCCCTTCCAGGGTCCTGCGTGGGGATTCTAGGGGACAGCGTTCTTTGCCCCCATACACAAACTGGGGAGTCTGAACAGAGTCGGAGTAATATACTCCTGGCTCCCTGCTGGGAGGGACAGGGTAAAGCCCTTTTTCTTCTCACCTTCTTGTTCTGTGTTTGGGTTGATCCCTTTTCCCCATCAGGAGGGAGGGAGGGGAAACATTTCTGGAAATAGGATTTGAGCAACTGGGAACCTGGGGACCCGTGTGCAGGATGGTGATTCTGCTGTCATCCGTGGTGTGATGAGCACAGTAGAAAAGATGTCATAGTTCCGAGGTGTTTAGAATGTCCAGTGACTTGTCTAGCCCTTTTCTAGGACTCTCAAGTCCTGGGGAGGCCAGGGACATCAGCGTGGTTGTGGTACAGACCTGAGCCCTGGCATATATCCCGGGTGGAGGCACCCTTTCAGTTTTTCAAACCTTCCTGGCCCTTGTCAGCACTGAGGTTTGCCATGTTGAATCTTGGCTGAAAAAAGACTCCCATCCTGGGGCGGAAGGAGGGCTCCTGTGACCAGAAGCAGCGACTCCTTTCTGCCAATATTTTCCCCAGCCTTTTAAAAGCAAAACTGTGCTGTGCTTGTCAGTTCAGTTGTGTCTGACTCTTTGTGACCCCTTGGACTGTATGTAGCATGCCAGGCTCCTCTGTCCATGAGGATTCTCCAGGCAAGAATGCTGGAGTGGGTAGCCATTTCCTTCTCCAGCAGATCTTCCCAACCCAGGAATCCAACACACATCTCATAATTATATCTCCTGCATTGGCAGGCAGGTTCTTTACCACTAGCGTCACCTGGGAAGCCTAAAGCAAGTATAAGGAGCCGGGGCAGCGGCAACCCACGAAGCGAGGAAGTGGGGAGGTGATTGCCAGGCACCCAGCTGACCCTCCTGGCCCACGGCGAGGACAGTCAATTGCCCACGCTTGGTCCCTCGAGGGGTGCAGCATGGCGTGGAGGGATGAGGGGGTGTCCCCCTTCACGGGTCCCCTCCCCAGTGGCCGGGGAGCAGGGCCGGGATGCCAGCCGGTCTGGCCCTTATCTTGGATGGAGGTTAGGAAGTGTCCTAGCAAAGGGTGCCTGAAAGGTCTTTTGTGCCTGACCTGTAGAATGCTGGTCTGAATCACGCAGCTGGCATATGCCTGGATGGCCGAAGACAAAGCACCTGCTCTGTTGGGTCAGGGTCTCAGTTTCCTAGGGATGAGGGAAAGGAGAGGAAAAGAAGTGTTTCTGAATGGCCAGGGCTCAACTGTGATGTGCAAAGCTGGCATGACCGGGGTGACAGTGGGCCAAGGGTGGGGGCCCTCTCGCCCTTGAATCAGCCCTTGCGTGGAATTGGGAGGGGGCCACGGTCCAGCGAGCCCCCTCAGGATGGGGCTGGCTCATCACTGCTCTTGAGAGGGCCTTCAGTGCCCTCTGACCTCCAGCCCCACACCTGAGTTCTGCCCGACAGGAATTCTAGGACAGGAGTGCCAGGTGCCCAGCAGGTCCTGTGTGTAAGTGCATAGAGAAAATCATAGAGTGAATATTTGCCAAAATAGTAATAATGATATTTTTTTAGGTGATGAAATTTTGGATGACTTTGGTTCTCTTTATACTTACCTGTTTTTTTTCTGATTATTCTATATTAGGTACTTTTTTTTTTTTTTAACAGAACAAAGGACTTCTGGTTTTTCAAGCCAGTAGAGGACGGATTCCCTGCGAACACATCTCTAGCCTCACTGACTTCCTCCAGCCTCACGCACCCTGAGTGGACCCTGGTGCCCACACCCCAGCACCTACCCTGCCTGGGCCACACTGCCCAGTGCCCCGGGGCAGTGGAAGGAGGCGAGGGCCAGTCTGACGGTGCGGCGTCTTCCTGTCCTGCACGTGGCCTGCGATGGGATGGACAAGGAGGAAGAGAACCACTACGTTTCGCAACTTAGGGACGTCTACAGCAGCTGTGACACCACGGGGACAGGCTTCCTGGACCGGGAGGAGCTGACCCAGCTCTGCCTGAAGCTCCATCTGGAAAAACAGCTGCCTGTCCTTCTGCACACACTTCTCGGAAACAACCAGTTCGCCAGGGTGGGTACTGGACTTCATTCTCGCAGAGAAAAGCCTGGAGAGCCTGTGGTGACAGCTGTGGGCATCTGAGAAACACCAGTTGACTAGAGATATTCACCAAAGGAAAGTTAGGAGGAAATGGGATGCCATTTTTCCTTTTATGGAGCTCTTGTATTGTAGAAAGAGATTTCTTAAGATTGCCCTTTTTTAAGCGTAGTAACTTCCAGAGGTTTGTTTTTGTTCCGTTTTTCCAGAAAGATGTTTAACGGCTGATTTGTCGTGGAAGGTTGTTATGGATGGTTCACAAAACACAGTGATCTGTGTGCAGCTCACATGCTGGGTCATTCAGAGGCAGCTTCGAAGTACCTCGAAGGCAGATTGTCTCATAAATTTGCCCAGCGTGAAATTTGTCCAGCAGCTGGACAAAACATTGCGCATTGCTGTTGCAGGAATGAAGGCTCCCTGCCTTCAGAGGTGCTCTCTGAATGTATCTGTCCCAGATAGGAAGAAAGTGTGTACGGAGTTCTTTTCTCTAGGAAGTTCAAGGTCGCCTAGAAAGGTCATCTGAAGCCTGGACCATGCCTTATTTTCCTGGCGGGAACATTGAGAAGCATCTTAGTGTTCCTGTTTCTTAAATGTGTCCAGATGTAACATTCATTTTATGCTTGTAATTAATGATTTTTTTTTTTTTTGGCTGCCCTGGGTCATTGTTGCCTGTAGACTTTCTCCAGTTGCAGCGAGTGGGGGCTGTTCTTCGTTCCTCATTGCAGTGGCTTCTCCTGTTGCAGAGCCCTGGCTCAAGAGTGCAGGCTCAGTAGTTGTGGTGCTTGGGCTTAGTTGCTCCACAGCATGAGTGATCTACCCAGACCAGGGATCGAACCCCATGTGCATTCCGTTGGCAGGTGGATTCTTAACTATTAGACCATGAGGGAGGTACACATGTTCATTTTAAAAACAGTGCCTGGGAATTCCCTGGTGGTCCAGTAATTAGGAATCTGGGCTTTTACTGCCAGGGCCCGTGTTCAATCCCTGATTTGGAAATGAAGATCCCACAGACTGCAAAAAAACAAACAAACAAACAAAAAAGCAGTGCCTATAATTGTGTTGGTCATCTTACCTTTGAAGGAAGAGTATTTTCCCCCCACAGAACTCAATAAAACTGGTCTCATTTTGAATGAGGAAAAAAAATCTAGGCTGGAAGGATGCCTGAGTTGGTTCTTGAGCAGAAACAAATGAAGAACAACCTAAAACGCCTCCCTGCTGGCCCTGGGGGAGCTTCCAGGCGAATCTGACTCCTGTCACTTTCCCCAGAGCCCGTGTGGCCGGGGCTGTCTGCAGAGCTGCTCCTGCCGCGAGGAGGACTCTGCCTCACACACCCACCTCCCCCTGCTTGGTCACTTTCCCCTCTACTGCTTTTTCTTTATGGACTTAAGCCCCAGGTGTGGGAACTTCCCTCGTGGTCCAGCGGTTAAGACTCCGTGCTTCCACAGCAGGGGGAACTTGTTCCATCCCTGGCTGGTGAACTAAGATGCCACATGCCATTCGTGGTATGGCCAGAAAAAAAAAAAATCGGGTGTGATTTTGATCGCTCATGTCCTAGCCCCTCTTGATATCACCAGGAATTGTATTCGAGGGCTAGGTGAGCAAAAGGCACATTTGTGAAAATCAACACTGGTTAAAACAGCATAAACAGGTTATCTGGTTTCCTTGGTGTTTTTTATCCTGGCCCTTCCTCCTTTTGTGAGCTGTGATGGGAGAGGACACAGAAACACAGTCAAATGGTGTCAGATAAAACAGCAGCACACTCAGCCATCAGATTCCCTCCTGGTTTTTTTTTTTTTGTTTTTTTTTTTTTTTGTAATGCTACACAGCTTGTGGGGGTCTTAGTTCCCCAACGAGGGGTTGAACCTGGGCTCTTGGCTGTAAGAGTGCAGAGTCCTAACCACTGAACCACCAGAGAATTCCCAAATCCCCTCCCGTTTGACGGCTCAGAAGAAAGCTGATAAGTTTTATCAAAGACGCAAAAGAAATCTGAGATTGGATCAAACAAAATGGCCGTTTCATTCTGCTCCCATGTAGTCAGCAAGGTTTTTTTTTTTTTTTTTTTTTTTAATATTTATTTATTTATTTAGCTACACCAGTCTTCCCTGCGACACGTGGGCTCTTTAGTTGGGGCATTTGAACTCTTGGCTGCGGCATGTGAGATCTAGTTTCCTGACCAGCAGTGGAGCTGGGTCCCCTGCATTGGGAGCTTGGAGTCTTAGCCACCGGACTACCAGGGAGGTCCCTCAACAAGTATTTTTGAGCGCTTCCTATGTGCTAGGCAACATCTAGAAGCTAAGAGTGTAAAACGAAAGCAATATAATATCTCTGTGAGATGAAAGCTATGCAAGAATACTCTTTCTAGTTTTGATCCACATGGCAAAAGTCTGGATACAGCCTTTTCAATATGAGATTAGTTACGGTCCATATAGTCAAAGCAGTGGTTTTTCCAGCAATCATGTATGGATGTGAGAGTCGAATCATAAAGAAGGCTGAGTGGCAAAGAATTGATGCTTTTGAATTGTGGTGCTGGAGAAGATTTTTGAATCAAAAGGAGATCAAACCAGTCAATCCTAAAGGAAATCAACTTGGAATATTCATTGGAAGGACTGATGCTGAAGCTAAAGCTCCAGTACTCTGGCCACTGATGGGAAGAGCCAACTCATTGGAAAAGACGCTGATGCTGGGAAAGATTAAGGGTAGGGAGGAGAAGGGGACAACAGAGAATGAGATGGTTGGATGGCATCACCGAAATGACATGAACTTGAGCAAACTCTGGGAGATGATGAGGGACAAGGGAAGCCTGGTATGTTGCAGTCCATGAGGTCACAAAAAGTTGGACATGACTTGTGACTGAAAACAATAAATTAATAGATCCACCTGATGAAATTGATGCATCTCCTAAAAAAGAGAGAAGAGGCTTCAGACATTGTCATATTAGCCGTTTAGCAAATTCACGCCCACCTTCCAGTGAAGGCTGCTAGAATGGTAAGTCCATACACCACAGGGAGGGTAGCCCCCACTCGCCACAAATGGAGAAAGCCTGACTGCAGCAGCGAAGACCCAGCACAGCCAAGAGTAAATCAGTAGAACTTTTTTTTTAAAAAGAAGAAAGGTGAAAGAATGTCTCCTTGAGAAGGTGAATTCTGCTCATTTTTGAAAGGATATAGAGATCAACACATCTGATAGACATTTGTTGAGTATTTACTGTGTGTCAGCCATGAGACCAGGTGCTAGTTGGGGAGCCAGAAAATAAACACGCATATAAGTAGTCCACCTTCAAGTCTGACAAGTGTGTAACCCAGGCAGAGACGTTCCACAGCCAACAGCTGCGTTTAGTGCTCAGAGGCAGCAAAAGAAATGTGCTCATTCAAGTTCTGTGCCAGGTGTAAGAAGCATGCTTGGACCTACAGCCCCCAGGCCTGCTTTTGTAGCACATACTGGTGACATTTAGACCTACAAGTATCTCTTGCGTTGCTTTCTTTGTGTATGACTTCAGGTGAAGCACAGGTAGAGAAAAGAGTTGGGAAGGGTGCAGCTCAGCGGACATCCATTCCAAGCATACCTGGGCCCCCAGCATCCTGCATCCCTCTTCAGGTGCCCCTGTGGCCCCTCTGGCCCCAACAGTTACCACTGTCTTGATGAGAACAGCATCGATTTGTTCGCCTATTTCTGACCTTCACACAGGTGGATATACACAGTGCATGCCCAGGGCGTCCTCTGGTCCTTTCACTCTGTGTTGTGTCTGCAGTCTGTATTCAGATAGCGTAGGGCAGGGTCAATATGTCGTCTCTGTCAGTGTTTTTTATTTCCCCTGTTGTCATCTTTCATTGTCTGACTGAATCACAGTTTATTTACCCATTTTCTTTAGGCACATCTGGATCATTTCCAATATCCTTTTAATAAATTATGTTTTTGCTGAAAAAAGAATCAAAGTGAAATTAAAACATTTCAGACAATCACACTAAAAGAGCTTAGCACCAGCATACTTAAGAAAACACATAAGTCTCAAAGATCTATTTCAAGTAGATGGAAAATGATCCTAGGCAGAAGGTTGGAAATGAAGGAAGAAGTGAAAAACAAATTGGCAAATATTTGAATAATTCTAAATGAATATTGACTACATAAAACAAAAATATCTTGTAAGGAGTTAAAATAAATGATAACAAAGGCACAAAAATATCAGACAGGCTTTGTGTTTTCCCTGAAGAGGGTAAAACTGGTTAATATGAAACTTTTAAGCTCCGTAAGAAAGCTAGTCTCTAGGGTAAAAAGCATTACTGAACTGAAGAGGGTCAGCATTGTATAGTGACAAAAGATTCAATTTACTGAGAGGATATGAATGTATATTCTGTGACCTAACAATCCCATTCTTAGGTGTGTATACTCCAGAGAAACTCTTAGGACATATGTGTGACTGTTCAGAGCTTTTTTTTCCCCCCAGTGTAGGGGCGGGGGATTTAATCAGGAAGGGAACCTTGGTGGAGGACTAGCCTAGGTGCTTGTACGTTCTCTTTCTTGGTGGGTAGTGAAGGCATGGATATTTCTTTATGTGTTAATATTTGTGGTCATCAGACACCTCTTTTCTGCACCTTTTTTCTAGCGATGTTATCTAATTTCCTTTTATGGAGTTGTTAATAGTGTTTTTTGGTGAAGGGCTTATGATTCACTCTTTTTTTAAAATTTAAATTTATTTATTTTAATTGGAGGCTAATTACTTTACAATATTGTATTGGTTTTGCCATACATCAGCATAAATCTACCACGGGTATACACATGTTCCCCATCCTGAAACCCCCTCCCACCTCCCTCCCCATACCATCCTTCTGGGTCATCCCAATGCACCAGCCCCAAGCATCCTGTATCCTGCATCAAACCTGGACTGGCGATTCGTTTCTTATATGATATTATACATGTTTCAATGCCATTCTCCCAAATCATTCCACCCTCTCCCTCTCCCACAGAGTCCAAAAGACTGTTCTATACCTCTGTGTCTCTTGCTATCTTGCACACAGGGTTATCGTTACCATCTTTCTAAATTCCATATATATGCATTAGTATACTGTATAAGTGTTTTTCTTTCTGGCTTACTTCGCTCGGTATAATAGGCTCCAGTTTCATCCATCTCATTAGAACTGACTCAAATGTATTCTTTTTAATGGTTGAGTAATTCTCCATTGTGTATATGTACCACAGCTTTCTTATCCATTCATCTGCTGATGGACATCTAGGTTGCTTCCATGTTCTGGCTATTATAAACAGTGCTGCGATGAACATTGGGGTACATGTGTCTCTTTCAATTCTGGTTTCCTCAGTGTGTATGCCCAGCAGTGGGATTGCTGGGTC
>SJYT01057176.1:0-22739 GCA_006410635.1 Cephalophus harveyi
TTCTCTGCATCTATTGAGATAATCATATGGCTTTTATTTTTCAATTTGTTAATGTGGTGAATTACATTGATTGATTTGTGGATATTGAAGAATCCTTGCATCCCTGGGATAAAGCCCACTTGGTCATGGTGTATGATCTTTTTAATGTGTTGTTGGATTCTGATTGCTAGAATTTTGTTAAAGATGTTTTGCATCTATGTTCATCAGTGATATTGGCCTGTAGTTTTCTTTTTTCGTGGCATCTTTGTCAGGTTTTGGTATTAGGGTGATGGTGGCCTCATAGAATGAGTTTGGAAGTTTACCTTCCTCTGAAATTTTCTGGAAGAGTTTGAGTAGGATAGGTGTTAGCTCTTCTCTGATATTTAAATGACCCATTATTTCAAGAAGAAAAATTAAAACTATTTGTTGTTAATGATAAAATTTGAGTATTAAAAATAAGAATTTTGAAAATTTCTTTACACTGTTATGAACTTCACAGTTTCCTGATACTTAAGGAATTTTCTGATATCTGGGGCAATATTAGCAAATATGATTTTTGGAAATCATATTATGAAACATATCAACATTTGGGCACTCTGTGTAACAGTGAGTTAATTTTTTAAATGACCAATGCCTGACATTACAAAATCACGCATGGATAAATATTCATTTAATGTGCAAGATGGACCAATGTATTTTATTGTAATAGAATATGTAAAAGAGTAAGAAAAGTTTGTTGCTAGGGTTTCAGATTCTATATTGCAACTAATATTTACGGAATGATACTTATTAACTTTTGGTGTAACATCACAAAAGGATAGTTGAAATTATCTGAAAAGATTACTAAACACATGTTTTTTCCTACTGCATATTTTTTAAGGCTGCATTTTTTTCACAGATTTGACTCAACACAAGATAAGCAATAGATTGAATGAAAAAACAGACAAGAATCCATTTTTCTTATATTAAGCCAAAAATTAAAGAAATCTGCAAATATGTAAAACAATGTTGCTCTTCTAATGTGTATTAATTTTGGCTATAAAACAAAGTGAATCAGCTATATGTATATATATATCCCCCCTCTTGAACCTCCTTCTCATGCCCCTATCCCACCCTTCTAGGTCATCACAGAGCACCAAGCTGAGCTCCCTGTGCTATACAGCAGCTTCCACTGGTTATCTATTTCACACATGGTGGTATAAATATGTCAATTTTACCCCCTCAATTTGTCCCACCTTCTCTTTGCCCATCATGTCCACAATTCAGTTCTCTATGAGTAGTTGAATGGATAAAGAAGAAGTGTGATATACCTGTCTCTTATACACATCTAGATGTAAAATGGGCTTGAGCACACCTATAATGCCTGGAAAATTACTGTTTTACAACTCAGATCATAAGCATTATTATTGTTTAAAGCAACCCGGATGCTTTGTCTCTGCAGCTGTTCTAGTTTAAACACACACTGCTTGGCCCTGACAACTTGCAGCTTTTTGCCTCTCAGACTCTCTTGTGATTTGAAATGTGTTATTCATAAGTGTGCTGAGTTCCAAGTATTTGAAAGAACAGATGTGGATCTAGAGGAATAATAAGTCTTTGCTAATATCGCTCTAAAAGGCAGTGTATTTGTACATATTTGTATTTATACATTTTCCTACATGAAGATGAGGGCCTGCATTTGGTTCTTTGGGTTTAGGGATGGTGGAATGGTGGAGATGACTGTAGGGTAACCTGGTGCTGTTTGCATGTTACTCAGTCAACTCAGCACTAATTAATCTCCTAGATGCAGTAGGTGACATTCAATACATATAAACATATTTCTTACCCTCATGGAGCTTATCATTTGGGAAGAAAAACATACTCATCGAGTAATGAAGGCAGAGGTTTTTCAGCTTATTTGTGCAGCCACTTAAGCAAACCCACAAACAGAAATCCAGATTCCCAGTGGGAGAGAGATAGATGGGGAATTTGGGATTGGCAGATACAAGCTATTATATATACAATGGACAAACAAGGTCCTATTATATAGCACCAGGAACTATATTCATTATCCTGTGATAAACCATAATGGAAAAGAATATGAAAAAGGAGATATATGTATATATATGTCTAGTCAAGGCTATGGTTTTTCCAGTGGTCATGTATGGATGTGAGAGTTGGACTGTGAAGAAGGCTGATCGCCGAAGAATTGATGCTTTTGAACTGTGGTGTTGGAGAAGACTCTTGAGAGTCCCTTGGACTGCAAGGAGATCCAACCAGTCCATTCTGAAGGAGATCAGCCCTGGGATTTCTTTGGAAGGAATGATGCTGAAGCTGAAACTCCAGTACTTTGGCCACCTCATGCGAAGAGTTGACTCATTGGAAAAGACTGGGATGATGCTGGGAGGGATTGAGGGCAGGAGGAGAAGGGGACGACTGAGGATGAGATGGCTGGATGGCATCACCAACTTGATGGATGTGAGTTTGAGTGAACTCCAGGAGTTGGTGATGAACAGGGAGGCCTGGCATGCTGCAATTCATGGGGTCGCAAAGAGTCGGACACAACTGAGCGACTGAACTGACTGATGCACATATATATACATACATACATATCTGTTTGTATGTATGTATAACTGAGGGCTTCCTAGGTGATGAGGTGGTAAAGATTTGCCTGCCAGTGCAGGAGATGCAAGAGATGTGGGTTCAATCCCTGGAGGAGGAAATGACAACCCACTCTAATATTCTTACCTGGAGAATACCATGGACAGAGGAGCCTGGTGGGCTACAGTCCACAGGATCACAAAGAGTCAAACACGACTGAGTGACTGAGCACACACCCATGTATAACCTGTCTCTTATACACATCTTCTTTATGTCTGAGTATCTGAATGGATAAAGAAGAGGCAGCATATATATTGCATATATATTATATATATGTAATATATATAATGGAATATTACTCAGCCATAAAAATGACTGAAACTGGGTCTTTTGTAGTGATGTGGATGAAGTTAGAGTCTGTCATACAGATTAAACTAAGTTAGAAAAAGAAAAACAAATACCTTATATTAATGCATATATATGGGAATCTATTGTGATCCACACAGTCAAAGGCTTTGGCATAGTCAATAAAGCAGAAGTAGATGTTTTTCTGGAACTCTCTTGCTTTTTCGATGATCCAGCAGATGTTGGCAATATGATCTCTGGCTCCTTTGTCTTTTCTAAAACCAGCTTGAACATCTAGAGTTCACAGTTCATGTATTGCTGAAGCCTGGCTTGGAGAATTTTGAGCATTCGCAAAGAGTCGGACACGACTGAGCAACTGAACTGATGAGAATCTAGAAAACTGAAATTATTTGCAGGGCAGGAAGATTTTTTTAAAAAAAAAGATTATTTATGTTAACATATAATGGTATTGTCATTAAGTTCAGTTACTCAGTTGTGTCTGACTCTTTGTGACCACATGAACCACAGCACACCAGGCCTTCCTGTCCATCACCAATTCCCAGAGTCCACCCAAACCCATGTCCATTGAGTTGATGATGCCATCCAACCATCTCATCCTCAGTCATCCCCTTCTTCCCCTGTCCTCAATCTTTCCCAGCATCAGGGTCTTTTCCAATGGGTCAGCTCTTCATATGAGGTGGCCAAAGTACTGGAGTTTGAGCTTCAACATCAGTCCTTCCAATGAACACCCAGGACTGATTTCCTTTGGATGGAGTGGTTGGATCTCCTTGCAGTCCAAGGAACTCTCAAGAGTCTTCTCCAACAGCACAATTCAAAAGCATCAATTCTTTGGCACTCAGCTTTCTTTATAGTCCAACTCTCACATCCATACATGACCACTGGAAAAACCATAGCCTTGACTAGATGGACCTTTGTTGGCAAAGCAATTTCTCTGCTTTTTAATATGCTGTCTCGGTCGTAACTTTTCTTTCAAGGAGTAAGCGTCTTTTAATTTCATAGCTGCAATCACCATCTGCAGTGATTTTGGAGCCCCCAAAATAAAGTCAGCCACTGTTTCCACTGTTTCCCCATCTATCTGCCATGAAGTGATGGGACTGGATGCCATGATCTTAGTTTTCTGAATGTTGAGCTTTAAGCCAACTTTTGCATTCTCCTCTTTCACTTTCATCAAGAGGCTTTTTAGTTCCTCTTCACTTTCTGCCATAAGGGTGGTGTCATCTGCATATCTGAGGTGATTGATATTTCTCCAGGCAATCTTGATTCCAGCTTGTGCTTCCTCCAGTCCAGCATTTCTCATGATGTACTCTGCATATAAGTTAAATAAGCAAAGTGACAATATACAGCCTTGACATACTCCTTTTCCTCTTTGGAGCCAGTCTGTTTTTCCATGTTAGGTTCTAACTGTTGCTTCCTGCATACAGATTTCTCAAGAGGCAGGTCAGGTGGTCTGGTATGCCCATTTCTTTCCGAATTTTCCACAGTTTATTGTGATCCACACAGTCAAAGGCTTTGGCATAGTCAAGAAAGCAGAAGTAGATGTTTTTCTGGAACTCACTTGCTTTTTCCATGATCCAGCGGATGTTGGCAATTTGATCTCTGGTTCCTCTGCCTTTTCTAAAACCAGCTTGAAGATCAGGAAGTTTGTGGTTCACTTATCACTGAAGCCTGGCTTGGAGAATTTTGAGCATTACTTTACTAGTGTTTGAGATGAGTGCAATTGTGTGGTAGTTTGAGCATTCTTTGGCATTGCCTTTCTTTGGCATTGGAATGAAAACTGACCTTTTCCAGTCCTGTGGCCACTGCTGAGTTTTCCATATTTGCTGGCATAATGAGTGCAACACTTTCACAGTATCATCTTTCAGGATTTGAAATAGCTCAACTGGGATTCCATCACCTCCACTAGCTTTTTTCCTAGTGATGCTTCCTAAGGCCCACTTGACTTCAGATTTTAGGATGTCTGGCTTTAGATGAGTGATCACATCATCATGATTATCTGGATCATGAAGATCTTCTTTGTACAGTTCTTCTGTGTATTCTTGCCACCTCTTCTAATATCTTCTGCTTCTGTTAGGTCCCTACCATTTCTGTCCTTTATCGAGCCCATCTTTGCATGAAATGTTCCCTTGGTATCTCTAATTTTATTGAAGAGATCTCTAGTCTTTCCCATTCTGTTGTTTTCCTCTATTTGTATTGATCACTGAGAAAATCTTTGTTATCTCTCCTTGCTATTCTTTGGATCTCTGCATTCAAATGGGTATATCTTTCCTTTTCTTCTTTGCTTTCACTTTCCGTCTTTTCACAGCTATTTGTAAGGCCTCCCCAGACAACCATTTTGCTTTTTTGCATTTCTTTTCCATGGAGATGGTCTTGATCATTTTCTCCTGTACAATGTCACGAAGCTCCATCCATAGTTCATCAGGCACTCTGTCTATCAGATCTAGTCCCTTAAATCTGTTTCTCACTTCCACTGTATAGTCATAAGGGGTTTGATTTAGGTCATACCTGGTCTATTGGTTTTCTCCACTTTCTTCAATTTCAGTCTGAATTGGGCAATTGCTATTATGAAAATGTTTATAAATAATTTAAAAAAATTTTAAATCACTAATGTGTTCAATATCAATAGATATATCCCACATGTACAGAAGCTCTTTGGCATCCTCAATAGTTTCTTTGAGCTTTTGAGACCAAAGTATTTGAGAACCCTCATGGACAGAGGAGCCTGGAAGGCGGCAATCTAAGGGGTTGCAATGAGTCAGACACGACTGAAGTGACTTAGTACTAGCACTAGCACAGGTAGAGTCCTCTGGTTCCTTATGTCAGCATGGGGTTATGTCTCTCTACTTATTATTTTTAAATACTTATTTGTTGATTTGGCTGAACCTGGTCTTAGTCATGATGTGATATCTTTGAAATTTGTTTTGGCATGTCGGATCTTTAGTTGCAGCATGGGAACTCTTAGTTGCATCATGTGGGATCTAGTTCCCTGACCAGGATGGGAGCTCCAGCCCCTGCTCTGGGAGTGCATAATCTTGGCCACTGGACTGCTAGGGAATTCCCTTACTTCTTATTATATCCTACTGTTGGGGAAAAAAATTTCATACCTACACATAGGTAGAAATAATAGCACATTAAATCTTTACATTCCCATACCCGACTTCCATAATTATGAATGTTTTGCCAATCTATTTCAACTATTTCTTCTTTATATGAATATTTTATTCTGCTTAAATGTTTTGAAAGCAAATCTCAGATATCATGTCAGTGCCAGGAAAAATCAACAGGCATATATAACTGATAAAATGTATATATACTCACAATTACCTACATCATATACATACATCTATGTATAATCCCTATGCCCTTATCATACACAACAAAATAATATTTCCTTAATATTACCCAACATCTAGTCTATAATAAAATATTCCCAACTCTTTCTGACATATAGATTATACTTCTTTTCAAATTCTGTGTGGTGTAAACAGTCATGCTAATGGTATGTTGGAGAAAGCTATTCTCTTGTCCAATAGAATGGTTCAGTTTCCACTTTTGGCTAATTGTTTCATTTGACTTTATTAAAATTTTCTCTATTCCCTGTAAGCTGGTAGTTAGATATGTGGGTGTGATTAGATTCAGATACATTATTTGGCAAGAATATTTCTAGATGGATGCTTTCAACTTCTTTTTGAAGTACCTCTTAAGTACAGAGTGTCTTGTTTTTCCATTTTTAATGAATGCTAAAGTTAATTAGTGGGTACAGGTGGGGTCGGCCTGATTTCTCCATTATAAAGTTCTTCATTAACATTTCACTTAATGGCTTTAGAATCCATTTAATGATTGTTCCTTGGATTTATTATTAACTTTGGTGGTTTTCAATTTTTGTAATTCTTTCTGCATTTTTAAGGAGCTGAACATTTTTAAAATTTTATTTGTTTTTAGTTGAAGGATAATTGCTTTACAATATTGTGTTGGCTTCTGCCGTGCATCAATATGCATCAATACATCCATAAATACACATATGTCCCCTCCCTCTTGATCCTCCCTCCCACCTCCCACCCCATCCCACCTCTCTAGGTTGTCACAGAGCCCCAGTTTGAGCTCCCTGAGTTATACAATAAATTTCCACTGGCTATCTATTTTAAATATGGTAGTGTATATGATTCCATGTTACACTCTCCATTCATCCCACTCTCTCCTTCCCCCTGCCCCATGTTCACAAGCCTGTTTTCTTTGTCTGCATCTCCACTACTGTCCTGCAAAAAGTTCATCAGTAACACCTTTCTAGATTCTATACATATAAGTATGGTAATCAGTTCAGTTCAGTCGCTCAATGCTGTCCGACTCTGCTATTATATATTGGTTTTTCTCTTCCTGACTTACTTCACTCTGTATAATATGCTTTAGGTTCATGTATAATAGGCTCTAGGTTCATGTACTCATCAGAACGACTCAAATGCATTCCATTTTATGGCTGAGTAATATTCCATTGTATATATGTACCACAGTTTCTTTATCCATTCATCTGTCAGTAGACATCTAGGTTGCTTCCATGATCTAGATATTGTAACTAGTGTTGCAATGAGCACTGGGGTACATGTGTTTTTTTCAATTATCGCTTTCTCAGGGTATATGCCCAGTAATGGGATTGTTGGGTCATATGATAGTTTCATTACTAGTTTTTTAACTCCATACTGTCTTCCATTAGTGGATGTATCAATTTACAGTTCAACAAACAGTGAAAGAGGTGCTCTTTTCTCTACACCCTCTCCAGCAATTATTGTTTGTAGATTTTTGATGAAGGCCATTCTGACAGATGTGCGATGATATCTCATTGTAGTTTTGATTTACATTTCTCTAATAATGAGTGATGCTGAGCATCTTTTCACGTGTTTAGTAGCTATCTGTATGTCTTCTTTGGAGAAATGTTTGTTTAGATGTTCTGTGCACTTTTAGACTGGGATGTTTGATTTCCTGGTAATATGTTGCATGAGCTATTTGTATATTTTGGAAATAATCTATTGTCAGTTGTTTCATTTGTTATTATTTTCTCCCAATTTTCACCTTGCTTATAGTACAAACACATGGAGATTAAAGAATACATTTCTAAATAATGAAAAGGTTACTGCAGAAATAAAAAGGGAAATCAGAAAATCCCAACTATTGCCAACTATGTAGAAAGAAATGACAATGAAAATACAATGACCCAAAACCTATGAGATGCAGCAAAAGTAGTTCTAAGAGGGAGATTTACAGCAATACAATCCTATCTCAAGAAGCAAGAAAAACATGGAATAGACAAACTAACCTTGCATCTAAAACAACTGGAAAAAGAAGAACCAAAAAACACCCCAAAATTAGTAGAAGCAAAGAAATCACAAAGATCAAAGAAGAAATAAATGGGAAAAAAATGAAGGAAACAATAGTAAAGATTAATAAAACAAAAGTTGATTCTTTAAGGAGATAAACAAAATTAGTAAACCTTTAGCCAGACTCATCAAGAAAAAAATGGAGAAAATTAAATCAACAAAATTAGAAAAGAGAAAGGAGAAGTTACCACAGACAACACAGATATACAAAGGATCATAAGAGACTATGTAGCAACTATTGCTAATAAAATAGAAAACCTGGAAGAAAGGGACAGATTCTTAGAAAAGTTCTACCTTCCAAGATTGAACCAGGAAGAAATAGAAACGATATGAACAAGCCAGTTACAATTACTAAACATTTTCTATAAAGAACAATTTTTCCTCATTTAGTGATAACTTTGAAATACAAGTTATTTGGAAATTATAGGATGAATGCTTGGCCATTTTCCTTTACTTTCTATTTCAAAGTAATGAATTGGTGCCCCAGTAGCCAGCATTATGGGCCAATAAGGCTTTTTTAAAAAAAAATCATTATAAACACAAAGTTTTATGTATAATGCATGTTAATTACTTGCAGTGAATATTCTTTCTGATGATCAAATTGCTCCAAGCATGGCTAATGTGAGCTCCTTTGAGTTGGTTCCTGATAATGTGTCATGGTTCCACTAGCTATCTGAAAATTTCCTTCCTTTCTGGCAAAAAAAAAAAAAAAAAATATCTTAGGCTCAACTTGTCTATTTCTCATATATATGGCAATTGTTATTCATGCAAAGAGATCAGTTCCTTTCCATAGGAAATAGTATTAAAATCTATGAGTGCAATCCTGCTTTACTTTTAATTTGTCATATTAATCTCAACAAATTAAATTAGTAAGTAGTATCTGCTAAGAAGATCCTACATAAGATTTGAATAAAGAGTTGAATCCCACAAAGAGTTCTACATGACTGAGCATGTGCATGAGTGTGCACACACACACATACACACACATTTCAATTCCCTAATAAAATCTCAATTTGCTCACTAATATCCCTTCCAAAAACCTAGAAAGGATAAATTATATTAAAAATTTGGCACCTAGATTTATATCACAATATTAATGCTATGGTCATATTAAAAGCTTACTCTCCTTATAAATTCCTTCAGATTTAAATCTATGAGTACCTCAATAGTCCTGTATAGAAAAATTTTGAATTTCTAAGTATCTGGGAAAGTAAAAAGATTAATCAAATGGGCTCTTGAAACTTCCAGATTTTGAATCTTTAATATTTACTTAAGATTCTCCATCGATCAAAGTACTCAAGTAATTTATAAACTCCATGTCACTTTTGTTAAGTTAGATGTACAAGTCCAATGCGTTACAATTTTGATAAATACTTGTAAAAACGGATAGTTTTCAACTTCCTTTCAAATGAAATATAGACCCAATATTGGCAAAGATATAAAAAAGAAAACATGCCTAACTTCTTTGTTTAAAGCAGAGATGGGCAAGGAAAAAGGATGAGACTGAAGCCATGAATGGAGTTTCAAATAAACTAATTTTTACCAGTTATTGTCAAAGTGTGCTACATAGACCTGCAGCATCAGCCTCACGTTCTCCAGACTTACCATATACTCACTGAGTCAGACACTGGGGAGCTGGTGTTAGAACAAATTGTCTCTGTTTGTGTGTGCTCAGTCATGTCCAAGTCTTTGTGACCCCATGGACTGTAGCCCATCATGTTTCTCTGTCCATGGAATTCTTCAGGCAAGAATACTGCCATTTTCTTCTCCAAGGGATCTTCCCGGCCCAGTGATCAAACTCAGTTTTCCTGCTTCTCCTTCATCAGAAGGTGTATTATTTTACTACCAGCGCCACCTGGAACAAATCCTGATGCATGCTAAAGTTTGGGAAAGTGAAAGTTGCTCAGCTGTGTCCTACTCTTTGTGACCCCATGGACTATACAGTTCATGGAATAACCCAGGCCAGAATACTGGAGTGGGTAGCCTTTCCCTTCTCCAGGGGATCTTCCCAACTCAGGGATCAAACCCAGGTCTCCCACATTGCAGGCAAATTCTTTACCAGCTGAGTTTTGAGAACCACTGACATAGAGGACTCCATGTTTTTCAAAGCACAGTTCCTTATTTTGTTCCTTGTATCTTTATAAAACGTTTGGGGACAGTTTCCAAACCTGCTTTATAGTTGAGAAACCTGAGACCCAAGCAAAGTGATAGCACCCATTTTGGGTCTTTTCATCTTTGAATTGGACACATTTTTCTCATTTTGAATTGGACACATTTTACCCTATCATGTGGTCACATTCTGTCTCCTTTGTCATGGATATTCTTTGTTTCAAATGCTGAAGCATATTTTAAAGTGATATTTGGCAACAATTAAGGCAAGGAGCTTCCCAGGTGGCACTAGTGGCAAAAAACCTGACTGCTAATACAGGAGACATAAAAGACTCAGGTTTAGTCCCTGGGTTGGGAAGATCCCTTGGAGTAGAAAATGGCAACCCACTCCAGTATTCTTGCCTGGAGAATCCCATGGACAGAGGAGCCTGGCAGGCTGTGGTCCATGGGCTCACAAGAGTCAGATATTATTGAAGCAACTTAGCACAGCACAGCACAATGCAAGGAGAACACAAAATCCTACTCTAGTGAAATGTCTTATGAAGCAGGAGTACTGTGAAGGCAGAATTGACACCTTGTGGGGCTGCCAGATCTTTATATGAAATCAAGCTCTACACTTTCTAGAGAAGGACAGCTGTGTGCTGGGTGCATGTCTGGATATTGTTGTTGTTAATGTCTGACTCTTTGGTGACCCCATGGATGATAGCCCACTAGCTCTTCTGTCCATGAGATTTCCCAGTCAATAATACTGGAGTGAGTTGCCATTTCTTACTCCAGGGAATCTTCCCTGCCCAGAGATCAAATACACAGCTCCTGTATTGGCAAGCAAATTCTTTAATGCCAAGCCACTAGGGAAGTATGGCTATAGTTATTTCTATAAAGCCCTTCTTCATGAAGTAATCACCTACTTATGGAATTGGTACAGTGTAAGATGACTCTATATTTGGATACTTTCACTCCTTTATTTTCCTTTCAAAATCTATTATTATTATTATTTTAATTGGAGAATAATTGTTGTTGTATTGGTTTCTGCCATACACAACGTTGGAGATATATATGTATATCCCCTCCTTGTTGAGCCTCTGCCCCCTCCGTTTCAGTCCCTCTAGATCATCACAGAGCACCAGGCGGGGCTTCCCATGTCATAGAGCAGTTTCCCACTCGCTAGCTATCTTATACATGGGATTTTCATTCTTGAGGTCCCCTGGACTATGAGGAAACCCTTCAGTTGTTCCTTGTAAGACATGCAAGAGCCTGAGTTTAAAGGTAAGAGTTTATTCCCTTCTCCCAAGAGACAAACCCCTTGATTATTTGTTCAGATTTCCCTAACAGTTGGAGCAGGCAGGGCTACAGTAGCCAGGCATAGAATGAAGGGCATTGTGTAGTGAGAGGGAGATTTGGTACCCAAAGAAATGAAAAAAAAAAAAAAAAAATCAGACCTGCTGTTATCTGTACTTACAATAGAAGTAGCACAGGGGAGATAACAGCATTGGAAATTTTTTAAACTTATCTTGCATTACATCTTCTGAGCAAAACCAAGGTGTAGACAACTGAGGCTTGTTCCAATAACAAAATTGTTGCCTGAAATGAAGTTCTTGACATTCCACTCTTTCTCTGTAGCCAAATCAGTTTTTATTCGTATAAAACATGGTTGGAAAATGCTTTAATGAATGTTTTTCACTTAGACATCCACTTTATTTTCTTTGTTAAGAGGCCCTTCAGTAGCCACAAAAGAACAAAGCTCTTCTGGGAGGTATATTTCCTGGCATGTTATTAGCAAAAGGTCTTCCTAGTGAGTTAAGAAGAAACTGACAATGGTTGGGAACAAACATGACTTTTCCTCTGCAATTAAAGGGAGTTAATGAAAAGTTTTGTGATTGCTGTGTTTGATTCGGTAGCTGCAATTTTGAATTAAAGTCTTCTAAGGGTCATGGCGTGATAGATCTCATAAAGGGCAAATACTGACTTGACTATTAATTGATGGGAAAAGGTCATTCCAAGTTAAGGCCATGGTCCTTGAGTCTGAGGTGAATGCTGAGAGATATAATTTAGGGGAGGAAGGAATGACTCTGGGCTTAGTCCAGATAAATCAAACTTGTCTGTGTGCTGTTTTTCCTTTTAGCAAGACACTCTTCCCACCTCATCCTGAACCTCACTAACCTAACACCTCAACCTTTCATCACATAGTTAGAAGTACTGATTCGCCAGAGCCATCCTTGAAGAGAGTAACACTTTACTTATTTTTAAAACTAAGATCAATATCAGTTTCTTTTCTGAGAGCAGATTTTGGAAACTAGGTAGAGAAGGAGACTCTAACGGTGGTGGTGTCAAGGAACTAATATCTCCACTGAAGTAAAGTCTCCGAGATCAAGGTCACATCCACCTTATTCACTGCTGAATTCTGGTACCCAGAGCAATGCCTGCAGCAATGGATTTGTTGTGTGAATGAAGGCTCCTTTGAAGGGTGAAGGCTGAGAGGTGTCACTGAGAGTGGAAAGGGAGTTCTGGGTGCCCCAACTAAACAGTAGGTCACATGTATTTGCAGTTGAAGCTGCTATTTCACTTAGAAGATGCTAGGCATTTGCTCCCCCTGTTTTTTTTTTTTTTTTTTTTTTAAGAATCTACAAATATTGCCAGAGAAACCATCAGATGTTCTGAAGCAGTGTGTCTCAAATTACCTGGGGTAAGGAACCAGACCAGTTTTGGTTTGTTTCACTTGCATTCAGTAGCAGACAAACACTTCAGTAAAATATAATGAAATAAAACTAATAGAATAAGTCAAAGAGGAAAAAGAAGACATACAAAATACAAGACCATTGAAGAATTATGATTATTGAGTCCGAGCTCATACTGCTCAATGCAAGATGGCCAGTAAATCAAGAGGTGAGGTGTAGAGGCAAGGGATTGGTGCTCATTTTTGCAGGTTTCTTGATGCCAGGCAGACCCCTGCAGGGATACAAACAGAATCCTCTGTTTTTACAGCTGTCTATGCAAGTCTGGTCATGATGTTCCTGTAAACCTCCATCAGGACAGATATTATTTTCTGTTCTGCAACTGTATAAGAATGGGAAAGTATTACACCTCTCAAGCTCACCCATGGATGCAAAGACTTGCAAAAGGGCTATCGTGTATATTTCAGGATTTAGCCAACATTCTTTTACAAAAGGTGCAGAGCCAGCATGGTAAAGCATAGGCAACAGAGCCCAAGGATTAGAGCTAAAGGAATAGATTCAATATGGAGTCAGGTTTGTTCTCTATTATTATTATCTATTATTGAGCTTCCACAACCTAAAATTACTCTGTAAGATGACTGTAAAACTGGCACTTAGCATCAACCCCAGTGCTCTATTTCCTTTGTTGCAACCTGGCAACAACAGCTTCCTGGAGAGCACAGTTGTACATCATGTAGTTATTGTGCTGCCCTAACACTTGGCCCCAGTATCCTTTACTTGAATGGCAAGAGAGGAATGAACTGGGTGCATTTTTTGTTGTCGATCAGTTGCTAAGTTGTTGTCCAACTCTTTGTGACCCTGTGGACTGCAGCACATCCAGTTTCCCTGTCCTTGACCATCTCCTGGAGCTTGCTCAAACTCATGTCCATTGAGTCAATGATGCCATCCAACCATCTCATCCTCTGTTGTCCCCTTCTCCTCCTCCCTTAAAACTTTCCCAGCATCAGGGTCTTTTCTAATGAGTCAGCTCTTTGCATCAGGTGGCCAAATATTGGAATTTCAGCTTGAGAATTGACTGGTTTGATCTCCTTGCTGTTTAAGGACTCTCAAAAGTCTTCTCCAACACCACAGTTCAAAAGCATTGGTTCTTTGGCGCTCAGCTTTCTTTATGGTCCAATGCTCACATTCATGCTTGACTACTGGAAAAACCATAGCTTTGACTAGACAGACATTTGTTGGCAAAGTAATGTCTCTGCTTTTTAATATATTGTCTAGGTTTGTGATAGCTTTTCTTCCAAGGAATAAGCATCTTTTAATATCATGGCTGCTGTCAACATCTGCAGTGATTCTGGAGTCCAAGAAAATAAAGTCTGTCACTATTTCCATTGTTTCCCTATCTGTTTGCCATGAATTTATGGGACCAGATGACATGATCTTAGTTTTTTGAATGTTGAGTATTTTGAGGGATTGGCTATTCAGTAGCAAACTGCAGAGCCTTATGCCAACCCCACCTTCTGAAATTTTTTGTGATTGCTGTGTTTGATTCGGTAGCTGCAATTTTGAATTAAAGTCTTCTAAGGGTCATGGCGTGATAGATCTCATAAAGGGCAAATACTGACTTGACTATTAATTGATGGGAAAAGGTCATTCCAAGTTAAGGCCATGGTCCTTGAGTCTGAGGTGAATGCTGAGAGATATAATTTAGGGGAGGAAGGAATGACTCTGGGCTTAGTCCAGATAAATCAAACTTGTCTGTGTGCTGTTTTTCCTTTTAGCAAGACACTCTTCCCACCTCATCCTGAACCTCACTAACCTAACACCTCAACCTTTCATCACATAGTTAGAAGTACTGATTCGCCAGAGCCATCCTTGAAGAGAGTAACACTTTACTTATTTTTAAAACTAAGATCAATATCAGTTTCTTTTCTGAGAGCAGATTTTGGAAACTAGGTAGAGAAGGAGACTCTAACGGTGGTGGTGTCAAGGAACTAATATCTCCACTGAAGTAAAGTCTCCGAGATCAAGGTCACATCCACCTTATTCACTGCTGAATTCTGGTACCCAGAGCAATGCCTGCAGCAATGGATTTGTTGTGTGAATGAAGGCTCCTTTGAAGGGTGAAGGCTGAGAGGTGTCACTGAGAGTGGAAAGGGAGTTCTGGGTGCCCCAACTAAACAGTAGGTCACATGTATTTGCAGTTGAAGCTGCTATTTCACTTAGAAGATGCTAGGCATTTGCTCCCCCTGTTTTTTTTTTTTTTTTTTTTTTTAAGAATCTACAAATATTGCCAGAGAAACCATCAGATGTTCTGAAGCAGTGTGTCTCAAATTACCTGGGGTAAGGAACCAGACCAGTTTTGGTTTGTTTCACTTGCATTCAGTAGCAGACAAACACTTCAGTAAAATATAATGAAATAAAACTAATAGAATAAGTCAAAGAGGAAAAAGAAGACATACAAAATACAAGACCATTGAAGAATTATGATTATTGAGTCCGAGCTCATACTGCTCAATGCAAGATGGCCAGTAAATCAAGAGGTGAGGTGTAGAGGCAAGGGATTGGTGCTCATTTTTGCAGGTTTCTTGATGCCAGGCAGACCCCTGCAGGGATACAAACAGAATCCTCTGTTTTTACAGCTGTCTATGCAAGTCTGGTCATGATGTTCCTGTAAACCTCCATCAGGACAGATATTATTTTCTGTTCTGCAACTGTATAAGAATGGGAAAGTATTACACCTCTCAAGCTCACCCATGGATGCAAAGACTTGCAAAAGGGCTATCGTGTATATTTCAGGATTTAGCCAACATTCTTTTACAAAAGGTGCAGAGCCAGCATGGTAAAGCATAGGCAACAGAGCCCAAGGATTAGAGCTAAAGGAATAGATTCAATATGGAGTCAGGTTTGTTCTCTATTATTATTATCTATTATTGAGCTTCCACAACCTAAAATTACTCTGTAAGATGACTGTAAAACTGGCACTTAGCATCAACCCCAGTGCTCTATTTCCTTTGTTGCAACCTGGCAACAACAGCTTCCTGGAGAGCACAGTTGTACATCATGTAGTTATTGTGCTGCCCTAACACTTGGCCCCAGTATCCTTTACTTGAATGGCAAGAGAGGAATGAACTGGGTGCATTTTTTGTTGTCGATCAGTTGCTAAGTTGTTGTCCAACTCTTTGTGACCCTGTGGACTGCAGCACATCCAGTTTCCCTGTCCTTGACCATCTCCTGGAGCTTGCTCAAACTCATGTCCATTGAGTCAATGATGCCATCCAACCATCTCATCCTCTGTTGTCCCCTTCTCCTCCTCCCTTAAAACTTTCCCAGCATCAGGGTCTTTTCTAATGAGTCAGCTCTTTGCATCAGGTGGCCAAATATTGGAATTTCAGCTTGAGAATTGACTGGTTTGATCTCCTTGCTGTTTAAGGACTCTCAAAAGTCTTCTCCAACACCACAGTTCAAAAGCATTGGTTCTTTGGCGCTCAGCTTTCTTTATGGTCCAATGCTCACATTCATGCTTGACTACTGGAAAAACCATAGCTTTGACTAGACAGACATTTGTTGGCAAAGTAATGTCTCTGCTTTTTAATATATTGTCTAGGTTTGTGATAGCTTTTCTTCCAAGGAATAAGCATCTTTTAATATCATGGCTGCTGTCAACATCTGCAGTGATTCTGGAGTCCAAGAAAATAAAGTCTGTCACTATTTCCATTGTTTCCCTATCTGTTTGCCATGAATTTATGGGACCAGATGACATGATCTTAGTTTTTTGAATGTTGAGTATTTTGAGGGATTGGCTATTCAGTAGCAAACTGCAGAGCCTTATGCCAACCCCACCTTCTGAAATAAAGGTAGAAATAATTAAAGGTACTTTCAACACAAGTACCTCCTGTAAAATAATGTCAAGTAAACTTCACATGAAACTGATGAGACAAATACAATCACTTTGCTCTTCTACTCTCCCTGTGCTTGTCTAAGGGCAAGGACTATGAGGAGTTAGGGTGAGGAGGAGTGCATGTAAATGAAGTACTTGCTTACCAGATACATTTTATTTACTGCTACTTTAGAACCTACTTTTATTACTACTACTTTAGAACCGACTTCACTTACTACTACTTTGGAGAATCCACTTTAGAATGTAGGTTCTACAAAGTCAAAGGCATTGATTCTTAATCAGACTTGCCAGTTTTATTAATAGACTTTTCAATCTGCTGGAAAATCATAGGGAAGTTAACTATGTTGCTTTTATTTATTTATATTTCAATTACCAATTTAAGTAATAATTATTTCCTTACATTGATGATATGGATATAGTTTATTGCTGATTATAGGTCTACCCTAGAATTAAAAGCTTTGTTCATTAAATACATTCAGTATTTAATTTTTCCATGTAGAATTATTAGTACTTGAAAATATAATTAATTCCACTTTTTTTTTAAATCAGCTTATTATATATTTTAATTTTAGTTGTATTATTTACAACAAAAGTTACATTTAAAAATATAATGTGTGAATCTGCTCATAACAAATATAATTTTTACATAGTATATTTGCTATTAGGAAAGCATTAACTCATTCTATGTATTCCACATCCCCCTAAACAAGACAGAAAGGAAATTTGACTTAGTATCAGCAAATGACACTTGGGAACCAGTCCAGATATAATCTTGCTTCCTCAGAAACAGGAAAATACAGGTGAAGAGAAAGAAGAAAGGGGTAAAGAGCAAGAAAATTCTAGAGTATAAACAACCTGAAAGAGCTGTGGGGTTAAGAGGGAAAAAATGGAGGTCTGTGACAGCTGGCTAGATCACTATGCATATTATTGGTAGGAAGTAAAACCTCAGTTACACTTATCTCACACACTAGCAAAGTAATGTTCACAATTCTCCAAGTCATGCTTCAACAGTACATGCACCGTGAACTTCCAGATGTTTGAGCTGGATTTAGAAAAGGCAGAGGAACCAAAGACCAAATTGCCAACATCTGTTGGATCATTGAAAAAGCAAGAGTGTTCCAGAAAAAAAAATCTATTTCTGCTTTATTGACTATGCCAAAGCCTTTGACTGGATCACAACAAATTGTGGAAAATTCTTAAAGAGATGGGGATACCAGAACACCTGATCTGCCTCCAGAGAAATTTGTACGCAGGTCAAGAAGCAACATTTAGACTGGTTCCAAATCGGGAAAGGAGTACATCAAGGCTGTATATTGTCACCATGTTTATTTAATTTATATGCAGAGTACATCATAAGAAATGCTGGGCTGGAGGAACCACAAGCTGGAATCAAGATTGCCGGGGGAAGTATCAATAACCTCAGATATGCAGATGACACCACCCTTATGGCAGAAAGCAAAGAACTAAAGAGCCTCTTGATGAAAGTGAAAGAGGAGAGTGAAAAAGTGGGCTTAAAACTCAGCATTCAGAGGTGATCCTAAAATGGCAGAGGAATAGGATGGGGAGACCACTTTCTCCCCCACAAATTCATCAAAAGAAAATTTCAGTGCTGAATAAATTCCACAAAACAACTTCTGAATGCTGGCAGAGGACATTAGGCACCCAGAAAAGCAGCTCATTGTCTTCAAAAAGAGGTAGGAAAAAATATAAAAGACAAAAAAAAAAAAAAGAGACAAAGGAGGTAGGGAGGGAGCTCCATCCCCGGAAGGGAGTCTTAAAAAGAGAGAAGTTTCCAAACACCAGGAAACACTCTCACTGCCGAGTCTGTGGCAAGTCTTGGAAGCACAGAGGGCAACATAACAGTTAGGAACAATAAATAAATAATTAAAACCCACAGATTACGAGCCAAACGGGAACTCCCCCAGCAGAGAAGCAGCGCAGATGCCTGCATCCACCACTAGCAAGCGGGGCTGGGCAGGGAGGCGTGGGCTGCATTGCTTTTTAAGGATTGGGCCTGACTGCCCCAAGGGTAACCAGAGCGAACTAACTTAGGCTAGCAAACCAGACAGTGGGATAGCTACCACGTGAAAAGCTCTAACATAAGACACTGCCAGGACCACGCACAGAACAAAGGATGTAGCAGAATTAGCCGGCTGCAGACTATCCCCCTCTGGTGACAGGCAGCCAGAGCTGGAAGGGCCGGAAGAGGGCAATAGCAGTCCCAGAGAGACATTTACTACCAAACTGCAAACAGGCTTCTTTGCTAAGACTTCTTGGGGTTCTGGACAGCCATCATCCACCTAAGAAGGTGCGCCAGTTGTACGCCCAGAAAACTGAGCAGCAGGGATGGGAGAGGCGATAAGTCACATCAACTGCGCTCGCCAAACACCTGAGCTACTCTGACCTGGGAAGGGCACAAAACACAGGCCCAACCGAGTCTGCGCCTCTGAGGACTACCTGAGTGCCTGAGCCTGAGCAGCTTAGACCTGAGAGGTGTATGCAGCCCAGGGCTGGCTTCAGATGGTTCCCAGTGGAGCAACCAAGAGCCTGAACTGTGTGCACCATGAGAGGAGGCAGGCCCAGTGTGGCTGAGACACTACAAGCACATGCCACTGCTATTTGTTTGAAGCATCTCTCCCTCCCCACAGTGCGACTGAACATGTGAGCCTAAAAAAAAGTGTCCACCACTGCCCCCCTTGCGTCAGGGCAGAAATCAGACACTGAAGAGACCAGCAAACAGAAGAAGCTAAAATAGAGGGAACCACCTTGGAAGTGACAGGTGCAATAGATTAAAACCCTGTCGTTAGTACTGACTACATAGGAAGGGGCCTATAGATCTTGAGAAATATAAGCTGGACCAAGGAATATCTGAAAATGAACTTACCCCACACTGCCCACAACAACAACAGAGAAAGTCCTAAATATATCTTTACTATTTTTACGATCATTCTTTTTTTTCTTCTTTGCTTCTTCTTTTTTTAACTTTTTAAAAGTTTTAAGTCCTCTATTACTCCTTTAATTTTCATTTTTATAACCTACTATTACTTTTAAAAAAAGACCCTATTTTTAAAGCAAACTTCATATATATATATATAAATAATTCTTGTGATTTTGTTTTTTCTTTTTTTCTTCTTCTTCTATTCTTTAATATTGTATTTTTGAAAATCCAACCTCTACTCTAGACTTTTAATCTTTGCTATTTGGTATTTGTTATCAATTTTGTACCTTCAAAAACCCAATCTTCAGTACCCATTTTTACTTGAGAGCAACATTACTGGATTGACTTCTCTCTCCTCCTTTAGACTCTCCTTTTTCTCCACCAGGTCGCCTCTGTCACCTCCCTCCCCCTTCTCTTCTGTACCCAACTCTGTGAATCTCTGTGTGTTCCAGACAGTGGAGAACACTTAGGGAACTGATTACTGGCTGGGTCTCTCTCCTTTTCATCCCCCCCTTTTATCCTCCTGGCCACTTCTGTCTCCTTCCTCCCTCTTCTCTTCTCTGTATAACTCCATGAACATCTCTAAATGGTCCAGACTGTGGAGTACACATAAGGAAGTGATTACTGGCTAGCTTGCTCTCTCCTCTTTTGATTCCACCTCATCTCATTTGGGTCACCTCTAACTCCCTCCTGCCTCTTATCTTCTCCATGTAACTCTGTGAACCTCTCTGGATGTCCCTCAATGTGGAGAAACTTTTCATCTTTAAACTAGATGTTTTATCAATGGTGCTGTATAGAAGAAGAAGTCATGAGACTACTGTAAATATAAGACTGAAAACCAGAAGCAGGAGGCTTAAGTCCAAATCCTGAGAACACCGGAGAACTCCTGACTCCAGGGAACATTAATCCTTAGGAGCTCATCAAACGCCTCCATACCTACACTGAAACTAAGCACCACCTTGGGTGGTGCTTAGTTCCAGAGCAAGACATACCACACAAATTCTCCAGCAAAAAGGGAACACAACCTTGAGCTTCAATATACAGGCTTCCCAAAGTTACTTCAAAACCACTGACATCTCATAACTCATTACTGGACACTTCATTGCACTCTAGAGAGAAGAAATCCAGCTCCACCGACCTGAACACTGACACAAGCTTCCCTAACCAAGAAACCTTGACAAGCCACTGATACAACCCCACCCACAGTGAGGAAACTCCACAATAAAGAGAACTCCACAAACTGCCAGAATATAGAAAGGCCACCCCAAACACAGCAATATAAACAAGATGAAGAAACAGAGGAATACCCAGCAGGTAAAGGAACAGGAGAAATGCCCACCAAACCAAACAAAAGAGGAAGAGATAGGGAATCTACCTGATAAAGAATTCTGAATAATGATAGTGAAAATGATCCAAAATCTTGGGGAAAAAAAAAAAAAAAGGAATCACAGATAAATAGACTGGAGACAAGGATTGAGAAGATGCAAGAAAGGTTTAACAAGGACCTAGAAGAAATAAAAAAGAGTCAAAATATAATGAATAATGCAATAAATGAGATCAAAAACACTCTGGAGGCAACAAATAGTAGAATAACAGAGGCAGAAGATAGGATTAGTAAAGTAGAAGACAGAATGGTAGAAATAAATGAATCAGAAAGGAAAAAAGAAAAATGAACTAAAAGAAATGAAGACAATCTCAGAGACCTCCAGGACAATATGAAACACTCCAACATTTGAAATATAGGAGTCCCAGAAGAAGAAGACAAAAAGAAAGACCATGAGAAAACACTTGAGGAGATAATAGTTGAAAACTTCCCTAAAATGAGGAAGGAAATAATCACCCAAGTCCAAGAAACCCAGAGTCCCAAACAGGATAAACCCAAGGCAAAACACCCCAAGACACATAATAATCAAATTAACAAAGATCAAACACAAATAACAAATATTAAAAGCAGCAAGGGAAAAACAGCAAATAACACACAAGGGGATTCCCATAAGGATAACAGCTGATCTTTCAATAGAAACTTTTCAGGCCAGGAGGGAATGACAAGACATACTTAAAGTGAGGAAAGAAAATAACCTACAGCCCAGATTACTGTACCCAGCAAGGATCTCATTCAAATATGAAGGAGAAATCAAAAGCTTTACAGATAAGCAAAAGCTCAGAGAATTCAGCACCACCAAACCAGCTCTCCAACAAGTGCTAAAGGATATTCTCTAGACAGGAAACACAAAAAGGGTGTATAAACTCGAACCCAAAACAATAAAGTAAATGGCAAAGGGATCATACTTATCAATAATTATCTTAAACATAAATGGGTTGAATGCCCCAACCAAAAGACAAAGACTGGCTGAACGGATACAAAAACAATACCCCTATATATGTTGTCTACAAGAGACCCACCTCAAAACAGGGGACACAGACAGACTGAGAGTGAAGGGATGGAAAAAGATATTCCATGCAAATAGAGACCAAAAGAAAGCAGGAGTAGCAATACTCATATCAGATAAAATAGACTTTAAAACAAAGACTGTGAAAAGAGACAAAGAAGGACACTACATAATGATCAAAGGACCAATTCAAGAAGATATCAGTTCAGTTCAGTTCAGTTCAGTCGCTCAGTCGTGTCCGACTCTTTGCGACCCCATGAATCGCAGCATGCCAGGCCTCCCTGTTTATCACCATCTCTCGGAGTTCACTCAGACTCACATCCATCAAGTCCGTGATGCCATCCAGCCATCTCATCCTCTGTCGTCCCCTTCTCCTCCTGCCTCCAATCCCTCCCAGCATCAGAGTCTTTTCCAATGAGTCAACTCTTTGCATGAGGTGGCCAGAGT
>SJYT01057176.1:25542-95376 GCA_006410635.1 Cephalophus harveyi
TCTACAAGCAATAAATGCTGGAGAGGGTGTGGAGAAAAGGGAACCCTCTTACACTGTTGGTGGGAATGCAAACTAGTACAGCCACTATGGAGAACAGTGTGGAGATTCCTTAAAAAACTGCAAATAGAACTGCCTTATGACCCAGCAATCCCACTGCTAGGCATACAGACCGAGGAAACCAGAATTGAAAGAGACACGTGTACCCCAATGTTGATCGCAGCACTGTTTATAATAGCCAAGAAATGGAAGCAACCTAGATGTCCATCAGCAGATGAATAGATAAGAAAGCTGTGGTACATATACACAATGGAGTATTACTCAGCCATCAAAAAGAATACATTTGAATCAGTTCTAATGAGGTGGATGAAACTGGAGCTGATTATAGAGAGTGACGTAAGCCAGAAAGTAAAATACCAATACAGTATACTAACACATATATATGGAATTTAGAAAGATGGGAACAATAACCCTGTATGCGAGACAGCAAAAGAGACACAGATATATAGAACAGTCTTTTGGACACTGTGAGAGAAGGAGAGGGTGGGGTGATTTGGGAGAATGGCATTGAAACATGGATAACATCATATAAGAAATGAATCGCCAGTCTAGGTTCGATGCAGGATACAGGATGCTTGGGGCTGGTGCACAGGGATGACCCAGAGTGATGGTATGGGGAGGGAAGTGGGAGGGGGTTCAGGATTGGGAACACATGTACACCCATGGTGGATTCATGTTGATAAATGGCAAAACCATTTACAATACTGTATTGTAAATTAAAATACAGTATTGTATTGTAAAGTAAAATAAAAAACAAAAAACAAACAAAAAACCTCTCAGATCAATGCCAATGTTCATACAGGAAATGCACAAGATAGATTCAAAAGAAATTGCTGAGAAGAGCAAAAAAACAGAACATGGGCATGAGGAAACACAAACTAGAGGGGAATAGAATCAAACAATTGGAATGCACTTTGTGAGAATGATTGACATGTAACTGATTAAACATGGAATATTTCATTTAGGTAACAGAAAAATATGTATAAATGCATTTTGTAAGTCAAAATAAAATAAAATAAAACTCAACATTCAGAAAAGTAAGATCATGGCATCCAGTCCCATTGCTCCATCGCAAATAGATGGGGAAACAGTGGAAACAGTGACAGGCTTTAATTTTTTTGGTCTCTAAAATCACTGCAGATGGCGATTGTAGCCATGAAATTAAAAGAAACTTACTCTTTGGAAGAAAAGTTATGACCAACCTAAACAGCATATTAAAAAACAGAGACATCACTTGGCCAAAAAAGGTCCATCTAGTCAAAGCTATGGTTTTTCCAATAGTCATGTATGGATGTGAGAGTTGGACTATAAAGAAAGCTGAGCACTGAATAATTGATGCTTTTGAACTGTGGTCTTGGAGAAGACTCTTCAGAGTCCTTTGGACTCCAAGGAGATCCAACCAGTCCATCTTAAAGGAAATCAGTCCTGAATATTCATTGGAAGGAATGATGCCGAAGCTGAAACTCCAATACTTTCTCCACCTGATGAGAACTGACTCATTTGAAAAGACCCTGATGCTGGGAAAGATTGAAGGCAGGAAGGGAAGTGGATGAGATGGTTGGATGGCATCACTGACTCAATAGACATGAGTTTGAGTAGACTTCGGGAGTTGGTGATGGACAGGGAGGCCTGGTGTGCTGGTCCATGGGGTCGCAAAGAGTTGGACACAACTCAGCAACTGAACTGAACTGGGAAGCTCAGTTGGTAAAGGATCCTCCTGCAATGCAGGTGAGACAAGTTTGATTCTTGGGTTGGGAAGATCCCCTGGAGAAGAGAAAGGCTACCCACTCCAGTGTTCAGGCCTGGAGAATTCCATGGACTCTATAGTCCAGTGGGTCACAAAGAATCGTACATGACTGAGTGACTCTCACTTTCACCTTTAAATACATGTGATACCCACTCAGGAAATTCTGTGGTTACTTTTTCTGTTCGTCATTGTTTGTGATCACAGATCTACACATATCAAAGGCAATGCTTTAATACAATTACTAGAAGACTGTCTATGTTGTAAGACACTTCTTTAAAAGGATAACTGTAAGAAACAAAAGGAAATATTTAATGTCTCTAAAACATAGTCTTTGGGGACAAGAAACTTCTAGTCTCTACACTGATGGCAGAAGAAGAAACTACTTGTCAATGATGATGGGGAGCCTCTTATTAAAGTGGCTACAGATATCCTAAATTAAGGAAAGCCTGTTCACTGGATTCAGGTGAATTAGAATCCCTTGGGAATCTAAACACATTAAGGAGAGTCTGAAAATACCTCACTTTATATCCTGTGTTTCCTTTTCCAAATGCCTCTTAGAAAAGCAGAAATCACATCTGTGTAACTTTCTGATTCAAAGCAGCAGTCTAGAAAGACTGTCTGCTTTTGCTTGAAAGTGAGATGTCCCTCCAACTTTCCTTCATTTCTTAGAGACAGGAAGAAGGACAACAGAGAGTGGAAGTTTTTGTTGTTCTTTAGGGAGAAAGGTGTATGTATGAAGAAAGATGAAGAACCAAAATATATCTCCCTTGGAGGGGAAAATTTTGGTGGTGGTGTTACTGAAGCACACTTGGGTCCACTCATCCAAGTGCAGTAAAGCCGATCTACCAACACCAGGTTGTGGTGCAAGAAAATTTAGGATTTACTTCAGGGTGCCACACAAGGATAATGGGAAGCTCATGCTCAAAAGACCCAAACTTCCTGATGATTTTCAGGGAAGAGGTTTTATAGACAGTGTGAGGGAGGTGTCTGCAGGGTGTATGATCAGTTCGTGCACAATTCTCAGATGGGTTGGCATCAAAGTGAAGCTTCAGGCATCATTAACCTTCTGGTTTCAACCAATCTAGGGTCTATGTGTTTTTTTGTCAGCAATTTTCATCTGGTGGTGGTCTTCTTCATGTAAAAACAACTCAGGAATGTATGCCAAGCCTTTATCTATATCTTTCAGGGAACTATGAATTTTGTGATTCTACTGTGGCTGTTTTATAACCTAAATTGTAACTAGTATCCCAGCTCAAGTGCTATTCTTAGTTTCTACTTCACATTTTCAAATAATTAACACTAGAACCACCCTTTTGAGACTCAAGGGAGGCCTGGGAGACGAAAGCAAAAGCATTTTACTTCAAAGAACAGGGACAGAGAGACTTATATATGGTTTCAATTCCTCTTTTTCTTTTATACGCCCTTAGTCTTGGAGGAATAAGTTCAGGAAAGGAAAGGGAGTGGAGTTTTGGATACATAATCATAAATTCAGCAAAGGTACTCAGTTTTAGGGGTACTTGGTTTAAATGGTATCCACATCCATAATTCACCACTTCCAAATTTTCCTTGCTCAGACTTTTGTCACTGGCTTTTTTCCATTCTTTGTTTCCCAAAAGACTATGAAATAGGGTCAGTCTAAATTTTTTGTTTGTCTTTTAAATCTCCTACAGTCCTTTTTATGCTGTTATTTACACTTTGGGGATGTCAATAAACTAGGACCCAAATGCTGAACATCGTCATGAAATGAAGTGCTTCCAAGGATTCATATTCTTCCATACCTTGGCTGACTAGAGTAAGTTACTAGATACTAATGTATCTACTCAGAGAGGTTAGCAGGAAGATGAGCCTTTTCATGTGGAAAATAATATTGATTCCTGTTTGCCAGAACAGTAGTCAAATTTGCCCCAGTTTATACTGAGAATCCAAAAGAAAAGGATTTATTGATATTTACCTCCTACTCTGAAGCTCATCTTTAAGACATTATTTCCAAGACAATTGTCTAAAACATATAGATTGGGGGACTTTTCTTCTGTCTTTAATCAAATTGAGAGACAATACCAGTAAATGACAGGATTATAAATGGTATATTTCAAGTTTTACAAGGAATATAATTTCATTTCATATAAAAATTAAGGAAATTTTTTCATCACGTTTACATTACTGAATTATACAACTAGTTAAATATGTATCATTAATATGTTAAATTATACAACTAGTTAAATATGCCATAATTATAGCTTTAAGAGGTTCAGTGGTCTCCTAGGAGGAAAAAAAAAAAAGGAACCTGGTTAAGTTCCTAGAGGAGAATCTCACAGAATGGTAAGGACATGCTGTGACTGGGTCCCTTGGAGTTTTTAACTCTCAGAGTTATCCCCACCAAGCCTCCATCAATTCATCAATTATAGTTGAGGTTTTCCTACCCTGACACTGTTTCATGGTGATTTTCCTCTCTTTTGGGGCTGTCTCTTATACACATCTTCAGACTCTTTGTCAAGTAAAGTCTCCTGAAAAATGAAACTAATGAAAAGCTATAAGTGGAATGTTATTTGTATTCACTTATTTTTCTACATTAAATTTCAGGAGAATTGCTTATTTTAGATAAATTGTGGTCAGTAATAATGATTTAGTCAGTCCAGCCATTTAAATATCCATGGTTATGGATTATAGTTTCAGAATTTTATTAGTTCCAGTACATAGTTACATTCTAATTGTGGGGAGGTGGGGTGAAAAACATAAGGAAAATACTGATTTACCTAGTTTTGTTTTTGTTTTTATTTTTTGCAAATAGAAGAAAATTAACACGGGACACCTTTCTATTTCAGGATATTGTTTACACAAAATAACCTAAGATAAAACTTTTCCTTCAAAATTGAATCACAGATTGACAAAGAAGCAGTCAAAACAGTGGGGCTAAGATAGTCTTTTCAACAAATGGTGCTGGAGCCACTGGACATCCACATGCCAAAATATGAATCTAGACACAGACCTTACACGCTTCACAAAAATTAGCTCAAGATGGATTAGAGATCTACATGTAAAACACACAATTAGAAAACTTCTGAAGAATAACATAGAAGTAAGCTTGCTGCTGTTAAGTCGCTTCAGTCGTGTCTGACTCTGTGCGACCCCATGGACTGCAGCCTACCAGGCTCCTCCATCCATGGGATTTTCCAGGCAAGAGTACTGGCGTGGGTTGCCACTGTCTTCTCCAGAAGTAAGCTTAGATGACCTTAAAGTGAAAGCCGCTCAGTTGTGTCCAACTCTTTGCAACCCCATGGATTGTACAGTTCAAGGAATTCTCTGGGCCAGAGTACTGGAGTGGGTAGCTGTTCCTTTCTCCAGGGGAGCTTCCCAACCCAGGGATGGAATACAGGTCTCCCACATTGCAGGCAGATTCTTTACCAACTGACCCACAACCTTGGATATGCCTTTTTAAATAGAATGCCAGAAGAACAATCTATGAGAAAAATAATTGGTAAGTTGAATTTTATTGAAATTAAATTTTCTGCTTTGCAAAAGACAATATCAATACAATTAGAAGACAATCTATAGACTTGAAGAAAGTATTTCCAAAACACACATATGATAGAGGAGTGTTGTCCAAAATATACAAAAAACTCTTAAAAGTTAGTATTAAGAAAATAAATAAAATGTGAGCCAAAACTCTAGAATTTGTTATTTCATCTATATGATAAATTGCTCATTAAAAAAATAAGTTTCATGTCTTTCATCTTTTAAGGGAAAAAAGAGATGGGCTAAAGACTGACATCTCACAATGAAGACAAACAAATGACAAGGAAATAGAAAGATGTTCCCCATCATATGTCGTAAGGAAAAATATAAATTTAGGCATTAATGAGATATCACCACACACCTATTAGAATGGCCCAAATACAGATTACAGATAACCTCAAATGCTTGCAAGGAGGTAGAGCAATAGGAACTCTCATTAAACGTTTCTTAGAAAACTGATCATACTCTTACTATACAATCCAACAACAAATGTACTCCTTCAGTTCAGTTCAGTTCAGTCACTCAGTAGTATCCGACTCTTTGCGACCCCATGAACCATGGCACACCAGGCCTCCCTGTCCATCACCAACTCCTGGAGTTCACACAAACTCATGTCCATTGAGTCCGTGATGCCATCCAACCATCTCATCCTCTGTCGTCCTCTTCTGCTTCTGCCCTCAATCTTTCCCAGCATCAGGGAAATCAGTGAGTCAGCTCTTCACATCAAGTGGCCAAAGTATGGAGTTTCAGCTTCAACATTAGTCCTTCCAATGAACACCCAGGACTGATCTCCTTTAGGATGGACTGGTTGGATCTCCTTGGAGTCCAAGGGACTCTCAAGAGTCTTCTCCAACACCACAGTTCAAAAGCATCAGTTCTTTGGTGCTCAGCTTTCTTTATAGTCCAACTCTCACATTCATACATGACTACTGGAAAAACCATAGCCTTGACTGGACAGGCCTCTGTTGGCAAAGTAATGTCTCTGCTTTTCAATATGCTGTCTAAGTTGGTAATAACTTTCCTTTCATAGAATAAGTGCATTTTAATTTCATGGCTGCAATCACCATCTGAGTGAAAGTTGTCAATATGAAAAGTCTACATTCTGTATGATTTCAATACATGGCATTCTTCAGAAGATAAAACACTGGAACCACTAAAAATATTAGTGGTTGCCGGGGGCTTGGGATGAGCAGGGATGATTAGGCAGAGCACAGAGGATTTTTAGGGCAAGGAAGATACTCTGTATGATATCATGGTAATGGATACATGTCATTACACATTTGTCTAAACTGACAGTTCAACACCAAGAGTGAATGCTAATGTAAAGTATGGCCTTTAGGTGACTAGTATATGTGCGCTCAGTTGTGTCCAAATCTGTGAAACCCCATGGACTGCAGCCTGCCAGGCTCCTCTGCCCATGGGATTTTCTAGACAAGAATATTAGAATGGGTCACCATTTTCTCCTAGGTGAATGTGATGTGTCAATGTACGTTCATCAATTGTAACATACATAACACCACTTTGGTGTGGGATGTTGATAATGGGTAAAGAAAGGCTGTGTGTGTATGGGAGCAGGGGCTATGCAAAAACTCTCTGGACTTTCCTTTTAATTTTGTTGTGAACCTTAAATTGTTCTAAAAATATCTTAATAAAAAATTGAATCACACACATATAGATTTCCTTAGTCTGTCAACTCAAAAGGCTAGAAGCAATGGCATCGCGAAGCAATGAGCACACCTTGTTTCTAAGGGAGAGATCTTGGTTTCTAAAATTATTATTTGATAAAAATAAATCGGAAGTGGGGCTTGGAAAAATGAATGATTTTGAAACTGCTGCAAGAAAATATAAGATGGACCTGGAGCATCTTGTTCCGTCAGAAAGTACAGAGTGCTAAAAAATAGAAACCCATAATCATGGGTATGTCAGAGGTACACAGGAGCCAACTTAAATAGCTCCCAATGTAGAACAATCTGAGCAAAAAGATAAAATAATACTGGATAATAACACAAAGTATAAAATGAATATCCATAATCCCTTACTTATATGTATAAATAAGTGAGTAAACAAAGATGTGAGAGAGAATAGTCATATGGCCTGTGTAGAAGAATTCTAAATAATCTATCTTGACACTCTATGCTCAAGGAGAGGAAGCATAAATCTCCACTTCCACTACTTAAACAACTGTTTTCAAAGACTATACTCTTGGAAGAGGGAAAAAAGCTATAGAAAAGAAACAAAAGAGTAACTGACAGTGGAGAAATCCAACCAGTAGTACTTCAGCCTGGCAATTATGAATTACACTGGTAATTCATGCTGAAACAATATGGTGTGAAGAGATTAAAATGATACATGATCTCCCTATTATTCCTCCCTAAAACCAACAAAATTAAAATATGAGAAAAATGTTAAACTCATTCTAATAGAGGAACATCTTGACAACATCCAACCAATACTCCTCAAAACTGCCAAAGTCATCAAAGCCAAATAAAATCTGAGACTATATTAAAAAAGGGGAAGTTTTTATGAATCTAGAGATATATTTTTAAACTATGTATCAAAATTAATATCAATAGAAAAATATTATTATTTTTGATTTTATAGATATTTGTGTGTGTGTGTGTGTGTTCAGTTGGTCAGTCTTGTTCAACTTTTTGCAACTCCATGAACTGTAGCTCACTATGCTCCTCTGTCCATGAGATTTCTTATGGAACAATACTAGAGTTGATTGCCATTTCCTTCTCCAGGAGATCTTCCCAACCAAGGAACTGAACACATATCTCCTGCACTGGCAGGTTGATTCCTTACCACTGAGCCACCTGGAGAACCCTTATAGATATTTATGTTCATATAATATAAATATGAATATAAATACATGTATAAATATTTATAATAGATGATTTGTTAAAAACATAATAAGGGAAATAAAAAGGCAAAAGACAAACTGGAAAAATATAGTTACAATGTACATCACTTATACAGAGTTAAAATATACAATATAATAAAAAATAAATGTGACAAAAAAAAAAAACTTGAAAGGAAAATGGGAAACTGGCAAGAAAGACTTATAATCATACATAGACACACACATGAAGTCAAGTGTGCCTTAGGAAGCATCACCACGAACAAAGATAGCAGAGGTGATGGAATTCCAGTTGAGCTATTTCAAATCCTAAAAGGTGATGCTGTGAAAGTGCTTCACTCAATATGCCAACAAATTTGGAAAACTCAGCAGTGACCACATGACAGGTAAAGGTCAGTTTTCATTCCAATCCCAAAGAAAGGCAATGCCAAAAAATGTCCAAATACTGCACAATTGTACTCATCTCACACGCTAGTAAAGTAATGCTCAAAATTCTCCAAACCAGGCTTCAATAGTATGTGAACTGTGAACTTCCAGATGTTCAAGCTGGTTTTAAAAAAGCCAGAGGAACAAGAGATCAAATTGCCAACATTGTTGTATCATCGAGAAAGCAAGAGAGTTCCAGAAAAACATCTACTTCTGCTTATTGACTATGGTAAAGCCTTTGACTGTGTGGACCACAACAAACACCTGAAAATTCTTAAAGAGACAGAAGTACCAGACCACCTGATCTACCTCTTGAGAAATCTGTATGCAGGTCAGGAAGCAACAGTTAAAACTGGACATGGAACAACAGACTGGTTCCAAATTGGGAAAGGAGTACATCAAGGCTGTACATTGTCACTCTGCTTATTTAACTTATATGCAGAGTACATCATGAGAAATACTGCACTGGATAAAGCACAAATTGGAATCAAGATTGCTGGGAGAAATCTCAATAATCTCAGATATGCAGATGACACCACCCTTATGGCAGAAAGCAAAGAAGAACTAAAGAGCCTCTTCATGAAAGTGAAAGAGGAAAGTGGAAAAGTTGGCTTAAAAAAAAGTTGGCTTAAAGCTTCAACATTCAGAAAACAAAGATCATTGCATCTGGTCCTATCACTTCATGGCAAATAGATCGGGAAACAGTGGAAACAGTGACAAACTTTATTTTTTTGGTCTCCAAAGTCACTGTAGATGGTGATTGCAGCCATGAAATTAAAAGACACTTGCTCCTTGGAAGAAAAACTATGATCAACCTAGATGGCGTATTAAAAAGCAGAGACATTACTTTGCCAACAAAGGCCTGTCTAGTCAAGGCTATGGTTTTTCCAGTAGTCATGCATGGACGTGAGAGTTGGGCTATAAAGAAGGCTGAGCTCTAAAGAGTTGATGCTTTTGAACTGCGGTGTTGCAGAAGACTCTTGAGAATCTCTTGGACTCCAAGGATATCCAGCCAGTCCATCCGAAAGGAAATCAGTCCTGAACTGGAAGGACTGATGCTGAAGCTGAAACTCCAATACTTTGACCACCTGATGAGAAGAACTGACTCATTTGAAAAGACCCTGATGCTGGAAAAGATTGAAAGTGGGAGGAGAAGGGGATTACAGAGGATGAGATGGTTGGACGGCATCACCGACTCAATGGACACGAGTTTAAGTAAACTCTGGGAGTTGGTGATGGACGGGGAGGCCTGGCATGCTGCAGTCCATGGAGTTGCAAAGAGTCAGATATGACAGAGTGACTGAACTGAACTGAACTAAACTGAACTGAGAGACACACACACAGCAGTACACATACATGCAGAGAATTTTTAAATATTTAAGTGTATGAACAAATGTTCATCTTTACTTATAAGAGAAATGAAATAGTGAACGAATTCTGAAAGCTTGACAACATATTCTGTTGGCAGTGTTGGCAAAGCTGCAGGGACATAGTCACTCAGTTTGCTCTGAAGAAAGCAGTACAACCTCTATGAACATGCAATGTCTAAAAAATCAATGTATCAATTTGCCCTTTGACTCAGCAATATCTTTTCTGGAAATTAAAAATTTGCCTCCAACAATACAAAAATGGTTTTCTTCAAGGTTATTCATTAAAGTATTATTTGTAATTGGAAAATATAAACCACTTAAATATCCAAACATAGTGGAATTGTTGAATGAACTGTGATACATACACTCATAAGGGTACTGTTAAGCTGTGAAAAAAAAAATGAGTAAAAACTGATTGAAATTATTTACCAAATATGTTGTAAAAGCCATAATATGTAGGGAAAAACTTTTTTATTCTTTATCTTTTGTAACATGTAATATATTAAGAAGAGTAAGGCACCTGTCTCTTATACACATCTTGCTTCCAAGGATTCATATTCTTCCATACCTTGGCTGACTAGAGTAAGTTACTAGATACTAATGTATCTACTCAGAGAGGTTAGCAGGAAGATGAGCCTTTTCATGTGGAAAATAATATTGATTCCTGTTTGCCAGAACAGTAGTCAAATTTGCCCCAGTTTATACTGAGAATCCAAAAGAAAAGGATTTATTGATATTTACCTCCTACTCTGAAGCTCATCTTTAAGACATTAGACTGGTAACCTATGAGTTTAGATTAGAGAATAAATAATGAGAAAGTTAGCAGGAGTAACCCCTTTCTGAGTATATTTTTTTATTAATTTGGGAATCATTTTCATACTCTAAGCATTCAAAACTAAATTTAAAAAGAAGAAATTCTAAAATGAATGCAAACAGAGTAAGTAAATCCCACTGTATTGTAAATGAGTAATAATAATATTGCCAAACTGAGAATGTAGAGAACTAATTCAAGTAGCTATTGAACACAATATTTTGGCTAAATAATCTCAGGTTAGAGGAACAAACCAAAATAAAATCCCTGTATATATCTTATCTTTGCCAACTGATAAGACCTAGAAATACTGATGCCATAATAGCATTGAGAATACCCAGCACCCTAATGCTGTTTTATAAATACCATATCCCATCCTAGGAAACCATATATTCTTAGAGAAATGGCTAGTTCCAGGACTGGGTGGAGGGAAGGCCCAAGATGAGTTGAGAATTTCCTCTTAGGCCAGAAAACAAGCATGTCATTTTTGTTGTTGCTGTTTGCTTGTTTGCTTAAAGTAAGGTAGACATTTCTGAGTCTGCAATAGAAACTAGCTGGATAGTTAGTTTAGGTAAACATCTGTTCTTACAATAGAATGTTGATTGATAAATATAGAAGAAGTGGCAGAGTTGGAAAATTATTTTGAAATTATGATTCTAAAGATTTCAAAAATCATGAATGACTATTAGGTCTAGGAGGACTTCCCAGGTGGCTCAGTGGTAAAGAATCTGCCTGCCAATGCAGGAGACACAAGATATGCAGATGTGGGTTCGATCCCTCAGTTGAAAAGATCCCCTGAAAGAGGAGACAGCAACCTGGTTGCCTGGACAATCTTGTATTGTCCAGTATTCTTGCCTGGACAATCCCATGGACAGAGAAGCCTGGCGGGCTACAGTCCATGGGGTCACAAAGAGTCAGATACAATTTAGTAACTGAGCACACACACTTTAAATCTATGGGGCTAGCCCGTATGGTGGAGTACCAGGGTAATTGTGTTTACAATAAATCACCTAAACTTAAGAACAAAGTTTGATGAAATTCAGAATAGCTGCATAATCTCAAAGGATCTGCCTATACATTGCTTATTAGTTACAAAACAGAAATAACTATTCAGTGGGGAACTAGAAAACACTCTGATTGAATGATCAAAATTAACATCCCCAGCAGAGAACACACAGGCAACAGGTGCCTCCATAAAGATGGCCTTTAAAAGTCATAATATAACTTATCTAGTATTCCAGAAACTGGAAGTGCATATTTTAAATCTTAGTAATAAGGTGATAAGCAGCAAAATTGAATCACACTCTATAAAATAATTGGCCAGTATACTGTAAGCCTTCGATGTATGAAATATCAATACAAGGAAAATAAATGCTTCCAGACTATAGGAGATTAAAGAGATGTGACTACATGCACCATGTGATCTTAAATTGATCTGATGTTGCAGGTAAAATTGCTATAAAATATATCATTATGAAAATTGCAACATGGAATGTGAGTTAGATGAAAGCATTTTACCAGTTAATTTTTCTGAATTTGTAATCAAAATGTGAAGATGTGCACTCTTGTTTTAGGTTCTTTGCTCTCATGTTAAAGTTTTTATGTGTATTCATCTATACACATAGAAAATCACACCAAAATGGTCTAATTTTCCTTTCATCCACCATACATACCTTAAATAAAATGAAAGAAAATATGTCCTTTATATTTTCCTTTGTGTTCATTCTATTACTTGCCCTTTTTTCATTCCCCAAATTCAGAGTTTATCTAGTATTATTTCCCTTTATCTTGAAGAACTTTTTTTTGCATATTTTAGAGTAGTTCTGACAACTTAGTTTTGCTTTACTTGTAATGTATTCACTTCATCCTTATTGCTGGAAAACATTTTGATGAATAAAAATTCTGGGTTGTCTATTCTGGTTTCTATTCTTTGAGCATTTTAAAGTTGCTATTCTATAGTCTTCTAGCCTCCACTGTTTGTGGCAATAAAGTTCCAAATATCTCAGTCATAATATGCTTTCTTACATGTAATGAATTAAGATTTCATTTATTATCTTTGATTTCCATGTTTTAATTTTGACATCTTGGCATGGCATTCTTTGAGTTTATCCTGTTTAACTTTATTTATTTATTTATTTTGTACTAGGGCTAGACTCTGTGCTAGATACTATTTATTTTATTTTTTTTATTTTTAATTTTTACTTTATTTTACTTGACAATACTGTATTGGTTTTGCCATACCTTGACATGAATCCGCCACGGGTGTATACAAGCTCCCAATCCTGAACCCCCCTCCCACCTCCCACCCCATATCATCTCTCTGGATCATCTCTGTGCACCAGCCCCAAGCATCCTGTATCCTGTATCAAACCTAGACTGGCGATTCATTTCTTGCATGATAGTATACATGGTTCAATGCCATTCTCCCACATCATCCCATCCTCTCCCTCTCCCTCAGAGTCCAAAAGTCCGTTCTATACATCTGTGTCTCTTTTGCTGTCTCGCATACAGGGTTATCATTACCATCTTTCTAAATTCCATATATATGTGTCAGTATACTGTATTGGTGTTTTTCTTTCTGGCTTACTTCACTCTGTATAATAGGTTCCAGTTTCATCCATCTCATTAGAACAAAGTCCGTTCTATACATCTGTGTCTCTTTTGCTGTCTCGCATACAGGGTTATCATTCAGTTCTCTTCAGTTCAGTTCAGTCGTGTCCGACTCTTTGCGACCCCATGAATCACAGCATGCTAGGCCTCCCTGTCCACCACCGTCTCTCGGAGTTCACTCAGACTCACGTCCATCGAGTCCGTGATGCCATCCAGCCATCTCATCCTCTGTCGTCCCCTTCTCCTCCTGGCCCCAATCCCTCCCAGCATCAGAGTCTTTTCCAATGAGTCAACTCTTCTCATGAGGTGGCCAAAGTACTGGAGTTTCAGCTTTAGCATCATTCCTTATCTTTCTAAATTCCATATATATGTGTTAGTATGCTGTATTGGTGTTTTTCTTTCTGGCTTACTTCAAAAAATATGGAATGCTTAATGAATTTGTGTGTCATCCTTGCGCAGGGGCCATGCTAATCTCTGTGTCATTCCAATTTTAGTGTATGTGCTGCCGAAGTAAGCACTATCCTGTTTAATGAGTTTCTGAGATCTCTGAATTAATATCTTTTAGCAAATGTGGGACATTTTTAGATATTACTTAAATATTTTTTCCCACGCAATCTCTTTCTCCTCTCCTCCTAGGATTCCAATAACATGAATGATAAGCCTTTTGTTACTAAAATTGTCCCAAGCCTTTGATATGTTTTAAAGCATTTTAACTATTATTTATTTAATTGCAAAATTCTGTTGCTCTATCTTCAAAATCAGTAACTTTTCCCCTGTTGTCACTGTTCTATGAGGGAGTTCATTTACTGAATTTCCTGTTTAAGCCAATATATTTTTATTTTAAAGCTTCTAATTAGTCTTTTTTTTTTGGTCTGCTGACAACTGCGTCTCTTAAATCTATTTTAAGTACATATGATGCTTACACTTTCTCTTATGGAGGTTGTCTGTAAGAGATATTTGTAATCTTCAAATTATTAAGCTATTTTATTTCACTCTCTTTTTGTTTGAATAATTTCTGAGGAGAGGGTGACTGTAATCTTATGTTTATTCTTCCCTATGCAAGTATGGCTTCTTTCTAGAGTTTATCTTTTAATTTCTGTACTTTGAAAATAATATCCCTGGGTGTAGTTTTAAGGCATTTGTCTTGGTGTTCTCTGAGCTCTCAGGAAGTGCAGTTTGTATCTAACATTAGTCTGAGAAAATTCTCAGTCATTATAGTTTCAAATATTTCTTCTGTTTGCTTTTCCCTTTCTTCTCCTTTTACTATTCCCATAAAGTTACACCTTTATAGTTGTTCCACAGTCATTGGATACCCTGTTCTGTATTGTTGTTTTCTGTCTTTATTCCCCTTGCTTTTTGGCTTTTGAGGATATTATTATGTCCTCTGGCTCAGAGATTCTTTCCTCAACTGTGTCCAATCGACAATAAACTCATCAAAGATACTCTTCATTTCTGTTGCAATGATTTTTTTAATCTCTAGCATTTTGGGGTCTCTTAGTACTTCCATCACTCTGCTTACATTGCCCATCTGTTCTTACACGCTGCTAAACTTCAGAGCTCTTAGCAAATTTATCATGGTCGTTTAAATTTCTGGTCTGATAATTTCACCATCGATACCATGTCTGGTTCTGATGTTTGTTATGTCTCTTCAAGTTGTACTCTTTGCCTTTTGGTATATTTCATAAGTTTTTTCTTAATAATTAGGCATGATGTACTGGGTCAAAGAAACTGCTGCAAATAGGCTTTCCGTAATGTTGTGGTGAGGAGTAGGGGAGGGGAACTGTTCTTTAGTACTATGATTAGGTCCCGGCCTTTTGATGAGTCTGTGCCTCTGGACTGTGAATTTCATAACTGTCCCTCAGCTCCCCCCAAACTCCCCATAGGTGGGATAGGGTGACTGCAGTGAACTGGAGTTGTTTCCTTTTCCCAGGTCAGTTCCACTCTGATGACACCTGCAGGTTAGGCTGTATTACCTGAGGGTAGGCTTTGTTAAGAACAAAGTACCATCATATGTTTTAGGGTGACTTCTTTTCCTTCTGCTGTCAGAAGTCCTAAAGGATTTCTCTATAAAATTTACTACAGGAACCTGGTTAAGTTCCTAGAGGAGAATCTCACAGAATGGTAAGGACATGCTGTGACTGGGTCCCTTGGAGTTTTTAACTCTCAGAGTTATCCCCACCAAGCCTCCATCAATTCATCAATTATAGTTGAGGTTTTCCTACCCTGACACTGTTTCATGGTGATTTTCCTCTCTTTTGGGGATTCAAAAGGATTTGTCTGTTTTTAGTCTGTTCAAATTTTGATTGGTTGTTAGGACGAACTGGCCACTGGTCCTCAAATGGGGGAACAGATTTAAAGTCTGTGTGATAATCCTACATGTGCGTCTTCTCAGGATTGTCACTTGTTGACTATCTTTTACTTTGGGAGTTAATCATGTTTATAGGTTATATTTCCCTGGGTCTTTTTTTTGGAGGACGGGGTGCTTTTTTATTGAAAGATAATTGCTTTACAATATTGTGCCAGTTTCTGCCATTCATCAACATAAGTCAGCCACAGGCATACACATTTTCTGTCCCTCGTGAACCTCCCTCCCATCTCCCACCCCATCCGAGCCCTCTAGGTTGTCACAGAGCACCAGTCTGAACTCCCTGCATCACACAGTGAAGTCCCACTGGATATCTGTTTTACATAAGGTAATGTATGCGTTTCCATGACACCTTCTCAATTTATTGCACCCGTTCCCTCCCACACTGTGTCCACAAGGGGTGTCTTTTCCCTGGGTCTTTTTATTTAAGATAATTTTTGATTGCTTTGACTGGACACGCATAAGGCTATTTTGTCGTATTTGCTCTGGAGAATGTTGACTTATTGTTGGTGCTGCTGTGACTGTACTGGGCAGTTAACATGCTCAGATTCAGCTGCAAGCTCTTCCTTGGTTTTGCCAGCATTGATTCTTTTGTTGGTGATGTTTTGAAAGCAGTTGCTGTGGCACTTAAGGTTGCTCCATTTATGTCACTCATGGCACTGGTCCTCCAAGTCTTTTCTATGCTTCTGTGGGCCTTTTCCACATATGTTCAAATTTAACACATCACTGGTGTTAAATGAAAACTGGGCTTGCTACTTGCTGACTGTAGAGCCAAAAGACACAATCAAGCCAAAGACTGGGATAAGAAATGATTTATTACTTTGGCAATAGTGACCCTTTTCCTTTGTTGATCTGCCCAGAAATACAGGTTTGAGTTTGGGATATATTACTATAGTAATACTTTATTATTATTATCAGGAGAAGAAAGGATTCCTTCCCAGTTCTGTCCTCTCCAATAAAGGAGCAAGTAAGGAAAATACCAGTTATCTTTCCCTAGTAGTGTCTCCTTAAACAGCAAAACTGGGCAAATTTCAAGCTAAGGGTGCTTGTATATTTATGAAGAGATTTGACTTGGGTGGTGTATGCATATTCATGGAGAGGCTTTTGCAAAGGAAAATTCAGCATAGAATTGAGGCAAAGGTTGACAGAGTAGATGATTAAAGTCATGAGGGTCAGCAAAGGTCAGCATCATCAATCTTTAGTCCTTAGGGGATTTTGGATCCTGAAAAATAGCTAAAGAAAGTGCTTCAGGCTAACCTTACCTTCAGAATACCAATGGAAGTGAGAGTCTTACAACTGATTTATTGTCTTCAAGATGGTTGTTTTCCTGGCCTGTTTCCTAAGTGTTATGGCCCAGCTTAGATCACAGAATGGTTTAAGGCTAAAATGGCTTCTCTAATATCAAAGAGGGGTCTGGTCCTTTTCCTCTGGGTACTCCTTACCCTGCCTGCCTACACTTGCCTTGATTCATACACATAATCATGGGATTCCTTGCCCATTCTGTCCTCTCCAATACTTCACCTACAAATTATGGCTGACGAGGTCTCTCTTCCCAGTTCTTCTGGCTTGAAAGTTAGGCTTCTTTCATAGTTTTAGCCTCCTGAACTATTACATTTGACTGACTGGGGATCACCTTCAGGAAGAATTTGAGAGAATATGGAGAAAAAATAATGGAAATTTCACACCATATACTCTTTGGCAAGAGGGACCCTTTTTATTTGTTGATCTGGCCAGAAATACAGATTTGACTTTGGGATTTTATGTACCCATAACTCTACCTTCAATACTGAAGGAGACATATGTTCTTAGAATGGTCTGACACTGCAACAGAACTAGAAAAGAAAAAAGAAATTTATCCTTGCCAAGTGAACAAAATGGACAACCTAAGATTTGAGAGTTATGTTTCATTCAGGGATCTTACTGAGGACTATAGCCCAGAAATTAGCCTCTCATATAACTCTGCCAAACTGTTCCAAAGAGGTAAGTGAGGCCAGGGTGTATAGGAGTCTTTGCAAATAATAATAATAATAACATGTAGTCAAAAACAAAAATATTACCTCTAATCACAGAATCAGACATTTCAAATTATTGGTTTTAATATTTTACTTTGTATGGGAAGGTGTAAAAGTCTAGGTTTATTGAAATCTTTCTTTTGATATGCATCTTATCTATCTAGGGTCAGTATTTTAATTTTCCTCCATCCTGAATTCCCCACTGTTGGGATTGTCTGCAGTTTCTGATTGGCTTAATGGCCACAGCATTCTTTGTTTATTGAAATCGCAGGCAACATTCTTTGTCCACACCCTGCTACGGCCAGAAAGAGCCAATTTCTCTGAAAGTTTTTTGCTATCTCTATCCACTGCACAGCTTCACAACTCTAGCTACTTGATCTTCTTTGGGTCAAGGCTGGGAAACAAAGGAGAGACAAATATGAAAAGATAACTCAGGAACAGTACTGGTGTTAATTGTTTCTCAAGGTTTTATCTTCTTTTTATCTGCCTGTTGTTTTTCACTTTTTGAGTCCTCAGGTAGTTTTGTTTGTTTGTCTAGGATTTTGGTTTCGGTATTTTGTTCAGGATGTATAGTTGTAATCAGTGAATCAGTGGGAGAGATAGTCTCTTGTGCTTTACGTGTTCCATGGCATGTAAAGTCTTCATTCCTAAAGGAAAACCTCATGAAATATTAAAAGGTAAAGGGGAATATTATATTTAACCTATTCCTAAGTGTTTCAGAGAAAGCAATTATATTTACATAATCTAAATATGTATATAGTTTTAGAATGAATGTTAAAATATAATAAAATGTTAAAAATTAGTGGAACTGTTTGAGTATGTAGCATTCTCTCTTCTAATAACTTTTCATTACAATTTCAATTATTTCAAAAATATAAAAAAATTCTAAAACAACTACAACTGAAAACTGTTTTCTAATAAAATTGTTCAACACATGGCATTTAGCAATACAATTTTGAAAGAGCTTGACATCTTTTTTTTAATAGCGTATGCTTTCCCAGGAACATAGAATGATAACTTTGACACAATAAATCTTCATTATTTGTAAAAGAATATGTTTCTGGAGCAATAGTTCTTGCTATTGCTTTTGTAGTATCAATTCAGATGTCAATGTTTTGTTATACATTAAAACGCTGGGATTCTAAAAATTGACAGAAACACTTTAGGACACCTTTGTTGTATACATGTCAAGTGTTTCTGAAATGGCTTTTTTCCATTGTATTCACTTGCATGAAATTTCTGTATCAAAACAAGCAGAGATGAACACAATGACTGTGCTCTATTTCAGCTGAACTGTGATGCCCTCCTGAATTATAAGAATGTCACAAAGCTTTATCCCTTAAATAAATTCATCAGTTATTACAGATGTTGATTCTTGGATCAGACAATGGTAAAAGCTGCAGTTTTTTGGTAGCATTTTTTCATAAAAACACTTGTTTCATTGTCAGTGGCATAGGGTTTGACTTTTTTTTTTTCTTCCTGAATGTTTATGTTTCTTGCCTTCCTCAAAGCAAACAAACAAAAAACAAAATGTAATCACAGGGTCCATAGAGTATTTTTAATAAGATTTAATTCTGGAAAATATTGAGTAGTCCTCTTATTATAAAATATATATTATCTCATTACATAACCAATGACTTTGGGTAAGAGTATTTGATCATACATGCTTTAATTCAGTCCCTCAGATTGTCAGTTGTTGCACATTTGTTTGCTAAGTTTTCCCAGGTGGCTCTAGTAGTAAAGAACCTGCCTGCCAATGCAGGAAATGTAAGAGATGCAGGGTCAGTTCCTGGATCAAGAAGATCCCTTGGAGGAGCATGGCAACACACTCCAGGATTCTTGCCTGGAGAATCCAATGGACAGAAGAGCCTTGCGGGCTACAGTCTATAGGGTCAAATGGTGTTGGACATGACTGAACCAACTTAGCAGGCACACACACATTTAGTATGCTTTCTGAGCCAAAGAAAGGTTAATAAGGTTGGGAAAGAGTGAATGAGGGGAAAGTGGGAAGACTTCACTGGAGAAGAGTAGACTGTGTGGAAGAGTAGATTGGAGAAACCATATGGGACTCAGAAAGCCATGATAATAGATTAGAATTTTATTCTAAACACTAAAGGAAAGAACTATTCTTTTAACATATGATATTTACAATAAGAATTATGTATTTCTCTGAATGGGAAGTGACTGATAGAACAAAACAAGAATGCAATCAGGAACACCAGTTGGGAAGTTTTTCCTTCAATCAAGAAGAGATGCTAGCTTGCACAAAGTTGAAATCTACGGAGATGGACAGATATAGATGAACTGGGAACATATTTTTTTTTTTAAATAGAATCAGCAAGAAATGCTAAAATATTAGATCTTGATTATTGAAAAAGTAAGAGGCATTATTCCCAAGTTTTTGGCTTGAGTAATTGATTAGAAAATTATGCAGACAATGAAGAATGGGGGAGAAAATTCTAGAAAGAAATTCAATCAGGGGTTTAATTTGAGTATCTCAGGGGAAGTGGGTAAGGGTGATATTTATATCACATAATAGAAAGCTTAACACTAGAAAGGAAAAGGATATTTGATCTTGTTTCTTCTTTTCAAAGAATTGGCTTAATGATTCATGGTTTAACAAGAAGGAGGTATATTTTGAATAATAGTTGTGAAAATTTTGCTAAATAAGCAACGAAAATAAAATAAAAAGTCAACAGAGATATTTTGAGATGTCACTAGTCAGATACCACGAATTTGCAATAAATATCTTGAAATTTCATTTTAGCCATGATTTATTTTTCATTTTATTTAGAACTGTAGACAAAGTAGTTCTTGAGTAACTAAGATATTAATACTTTATACACACCAAAGGGGAGAGTGTGCAGCCATGGAACAGTAGGCCAATAACCAGAACCTCACTGGCAGTGAGCCCATAGTAGGGTCTGCCCGCATCACTACAAGTCTGTTTGCAACTACCACTGTCACTACATAGGACCTGGCAGCTGGCCTCCAGAGCTGAGTAGGTGCACACCACTGGCTCTGGCCATCACTGCTGCCTGCTCTCATCCTTAGCTATCAGAAGAGAGGTGCCAGTTAGAACCCTAACAGCAACTGTAATCACTTCTTACCTCGGCATTTCTCAAAAACCACCACACAATTACCAATACAGTGGACTCAAAGGGACCAAGCCAAAGTGACATCATATCACTCCTAGACCCAGTACCACCATATACTTCCACTATTGACACTTGCACCATTAGACCCACACTGTGTCATAACCCAATCTGTCATGTCCCCACCTACAGGTGAAAACCCTCCCTTATCATAATTAATCCATAAAATCTGAAAGAGGTAACTTCTTCAAATGTGAGGAAAACTACACAAGACTTAGGAGATCACAAATAATCAGGGAAATATTACTCCATCAAAGGAATACAGTAAATCTCCAGTAACTGGCACCAAAAAAATGGAGTTCTAAGAATTACCCAGCAAAGAATTCAAATAAATGTTCTACAGATGCTCAGAGTGCTACAAGAGAATACCAATAAACAACATAACAATCAGAGTAGAATAATGCAAGAACAAAATTAAAAGTTCAACAGAGAGAAAACAGAAAGCATCAAACAGAAATACTGCAGCTGAAAAATACAATGAACAAATTAAATAATGCAAAAGAGAGCTTCAACAATAGACTTGAACAGGCAAAGGAAAGAATCAGAAAACTAAAAGCCAGGTCAATTGAAATTGTTTAATTGGAAGATCAAAAAGAAAAAAAAAGGAAAGAGGAAAGGTTATGGGAATTTTGGAACAGTAGCAAAAAGATAATGTGTACAACACTGTTGTCTCAGGTGAAAAGTAAGAGAAAGAAATAGACAATCTATTCAGAAATATAATGACTGAGAACTTCCTTAACCTGGGGAGAGATCTGGACATCCAAATTCATTAAAGCTAGTCAGTTATCTCAAAATTTTAATCTAAAACAATGTTCTCAAAAACACATAACAATAAAGCTGCATAAAACTGAAGTCAAAGAGAACGGGATGATGTTTCAGAGTGTGAAAAGGTAAAACAAAACAAAACCTGTCAACTAGAATATCTATTATAATACAACCAAGGTTGTCCTTCAGAATTGAAGAATAAATAAAACTTTCCCTCAAAACAGGAGCAGAGAAAATTTATGACCACTAAACCTGCCTTACAAGTTCCTAAAAGGAACTCTTCAAAAGGATACTGATTAGTACCACGAAAACATGAATGTATATAGCATATTGGTAAAGGGAACTTCCATGCCTCATCTTCTACAAAGAATAAATCATCTGGACATAAAATCAAGGAAACACTGGACTTGAGCCATGCTTTAGACAAAATTTAACTAACAGACAAACTGAATATTCTATCCAATGGCAGCAGATTATATATTTTTCTCAAGTAACACAGAACATTCTCTAAAATATATCAACTTGAGGGTCATAAAACAAGTCTTAGAAAGTTTAGAAAGACTGAAATCATACCGTGTCTTTTCTGACCATAAGATTATGAAACTAGAAGTAAATAATAAGAAGAAAGCTGTTAAAATTCATAAAAGATGTTAAAGAACATGCTCCTGAATGGGGCTTCCCAGGTTACGCTAGAAGCACAGAACACACCTGCCAATGCAGGAGACATGGGAGACATGGGTTCAATCCCTGGGTTGGGAAGATCCCCTGGAGAAGGAAAATGGTAACCCACTTCAGTATTCTTGATGGAGAGTCTCATGGACAGAGGAGCCTGGTGGGCTACCATCCACCTGGTCACAAAGAATCATACAAACCTGAGTGACTAAGCATGATTGATGACCCTCCTGGATAACCAAATGGGTCAAAGAAGATATTGAAAGGAAATGATGAAATATCTTAACAAAAAAAGGAAGCACAATATATAAAACCTATGCACGCATGTTCGGTTGCTTAGTCCTGTCCAACTCTTTGCGACCCCATGGACTGTAGTCCTGGATTCTTCAGGTTGCTATGCTCTCCTCCAGGGGATCTTCCTGACCCAAGGATCGAAGCCTTATCTTCTGTGTCTCCTGTACTGTGGGCAGATTCCTTATCCACCGAACCACCTGGGAAGTCCCCATAAAACTTATGGGAGACTGCAAAAGAAATCCTAAGAAGGAAGCTAATAGCAATAAACACCTACATTAAAAAGAAAAAAGATCTCAAATAAACAACTTGATTTAACACTTCAAGGAATTAGGAAAAAAAAAAAAAGAGCAAGCCAAGTTCAAAGTTAGCAGAAAGAAGGAAATAACAAAGATCACAGCAGAAATAAATGAAAATGAGACTAGAAAGACATTACAAATAATAAAGGAAGCTGAATTGATTTTTTGAAATGATAAAATTGACAAATCTTTAGCTAGACTACCTCAAAAAAGAGAACCAAATAAATAAAGCAAAAAATGAAAAAAAGGAGACATTACAATGAATATCAGAAATGTAAATGATCATGAGAGCGGAGAAAGAAATGGCAATCCACTCCAGTATTCTTGCCAGGATAAGCCCATGGACAGAGGAGCAAGGCAGGCTACACCCTATAGGGTTGCAAAGACTCGGACTGAAGTGACAGCACAGACACAAAGGATCACGAGAGACCATTATGCGCAATTGTATGCCAGCAATTTGAACAACCTCGAAGAAATAAATGATTTCCTAGAAGCATAAAGCGTTCCGACACTGAATCAAGAAGGGACAGACGATCTGAACAGACTAATAACAAGTAAGGACACTGAATCAGTAAGCAAAAAATTCCAAACACTGAAAGCCCAGGAGCAGATGACTTCACTAGTGAATTCTATCAAAAATTTAAAGAATTAAAGTCAGTCCTACTCAAGTTCTTCTAAAAACTTGAAGAGTTTTTCAAATTCATTTAATGAGACCAACATTATCTTAATATCAGAGCCAGATAAAGACACCACAAGATAAGAAAATCATAGACCAATGCTCTTGGTTACAGATAAATACAGATGCAAAAGTACTCAACAAAATACTAGCAAACCTAATTCAGCAGCACGTTAAGAAGATCATACATCACAATCGAGTGGGACTTACCTCTGAAATGCAAGAATGGTTGCAGCTGCTGCTGGTTGCCAGCTCAGTCCTGTCTGAGTCTGTGACCCCATGGACTGTAGCCTGCCAGACTCCTCTATTCATAGGATTTTCCAGGCAATAACTCTTGAGTGGGTTGCCATGTCTTCCTCCAGAGGATCTTCTTGACCCAGGGACAGAACCTGCATCTCCTGGGGCTCCTGCATTGGCAGGTGGATTCTTTGGGAAGCCTACAAGAATGGTTGAAGACATACAAATAAATAAACGTGATATGCCACATTAATAAAGTGAAGTGTAACAATCATTTTATCTCAAGAGATGCAGAAAAAGCAACTGACAAAACACACCATCCTTTCATGATACAAATCTTTAATAAATTGGGTACGGTTACATGAGTTTGAGTGAACTCTGGGAGTTGGTGATGGACCGGGAGGCAAGGCATGCTGCAATTCATGGGGTCACAAAGAATCAGACACGACTGAGCAACTGAACTGAGCTAAACTATAAGGTGAAATTTCAGTTGAAGAGAGCAAAGCTTATGAATGTCATAACATTGCAGAGACAATTGGAAGTTAATACCTTCTTGACATTCTGGAAAACTGCCACTGCTAAGAAATCCAAAGACTGAGACTCTCTTCTCCATTAGGCAGTGTCATAATCTTTGCTTGTTGTGGTAAAGTTGTAATAAATTTAGGGAGGCTCAAAGCTCTTGGACTCTTCTATAGGTTATGTTAGACATTAAGGTGAGATTTTAACTGTGGTCAGTAATACTGTAATCAGAGTTGTGAGAAAACCCTTTTTCTCCCCATGATGTTTCTGAGAATATTAATATATCAGAGAATAAAACAGATTGGAATTCAGGTCTCTACTAGTTCACTTGATGCTTACACCCTAAGGCAGAGCCTTGGTGAAAGGCTGTCTTAGGGCTGTCTGTTGTTTTCCACTCCTGTGATATATAGTCAAAACTCATGCCTTTCATCCATTTCCTTTCTCTTTGATTTCAAACCCAATATTTATTTTTCTCAAAAAATATCAATTTGGGCAGTGGAGTGCCCCATAAAGGGAGAGGAATTCCAGTAGTTTCTGTTCTATTAAAGCTTCCTGACTGTCTTCAGTAAGGTTATACCTCAGAAGGCATCTTTCCTGCTTCCTGTATAACCCAGGCCAAGATCTGATATATTATAGCATTTCTCTTCAGTTTCATCATGTCTTATTTTGCTAGTGGCTTTCTTCTCATGAAAGGGACCAGGTTATTCTTATTTCTTACTGGCAGTAGTATGAAATGAAACCCAGCTAATTATGCCTGAGATGTTTTTTGGTAAAAACCTGATCTTCACTTCTCAATGCCATCCATATTTATTATAGTGTTGCAGTTGATCAGACAGAATGACATCAATAGGGATTTTTCATTTTTAAAAAAATTATATCTCCCTCTGAGTCCTCCTCAGAGAGCACTTTCCAATTCCTTGATCCAGGCTTTTGGATGGGGGATACTGATACCCAGACCTCTGAAAACTTGTCAATGGTTAGATCTCTTTGGGGCTTTAATATGCCCATATTCCTAGAACCATTATTAAATGTAATAGTATATAAACATGTCTTTTTTTCTTTCTTATCCCTGTAGCCTTCCTTTTGGAATAGTGGTAAAGAATCCACCTGCCAATGCAGGAGGCACAAGAGACACAGGTTCAATCATTGGGTTGGAAAGATCCCGTGGAGAAGGAAATGGCAACCCACTCCAGTAAACTTGCCTGGAAAATTCCATGGATGGAGGAGCCTGGCTGGGTATAGTCCATGCTGCTGCTGCTAAGTTGCTTCAGTCGTGTCTGACTCTGTGCGACCCCATAGATGGCAGCCCACCAGGCTCCCCTGTCCCTGGGATTCTCCAGGCAAGAACACTGGAGTGGGTTGCCATTTCCTTCTCCAATACATGAAAGTGAAAAGTGAAAGTGAAGTCTCTCAGCCGTGTCTGACTCAGAGACCCCATGGACTGCAGCCTACCAGGCTCCTCTGCCCATGGGATTTTCCAGGCAAGAGTACTGGAGTGGGGTGCTGTTGCCTTCTCCAGGTATAGTCCATAGATAGGGTCACAAATATTTGAACGTAACTGAGCATGTGTACACACAGCCTTCATTTTAGAATGGGCTCACTTGGTATAAATCACTTTAATTCCTATATGTTGCTTAAAGACAGCACATTTAGTCAATGCTAAATCTCTATACTTTTTAGACTGAAGACATATTTTTTATTTTTAAATATGTTGTAATGTTACTTGAATGATATTGATATCTTTTGTAGAAAATATTTCTATGAAGAGCCTACTTTAAAGTCAGTACATAATGTTCAGTAATATTCACTCAGTGATAACTAAATTTTAAAGTATTCAGGGTATATGTTAAAGAATTTCATGAGAAAATGTTTTGAAAAATATGTTTATGGTTTAGTGACAAACCACAATGAAATCAAATTTAATCTTATATTTTTATTTGTGACTGAATGTTGCAAAAACCTTCTAATTTCCTTCTAATTTGTTGGGCATTCTTCATATGACACAAATCCTGGGCTTTATTATGATATGGGCAATCAAGATTCCCTGAGTAGGGTAATATGAATTGTTGCACTTATAACTGTTCCATGTGGTTATTGGCCACACTCTCTTTAAAGATCCAAGGTGCTGGAGTCCTTTGCATAGCATAACTGCACACTTGAAATTTCAATAAGAGTATTATAATATTCTAGCACTGGCTGAAGAGTAGCTTTCATGAAGACATATGAAGGTATTCTATAGTCAAATTTTCTAATTTTTTCTGATAATTTTGGCAAGGCTTTGCCTTATATATTTATTCAAAGCTGTCTTTAACGTTTCTGTAACTTGGAATAGTTTATTTTCTCAAGTAGATTGTTTGCATTCTTTCTTTTTTCAGAGTCCTGTAGATAAGACAAGCTTGGGGACTGGGCTTTAAGAAAGGATGGAGTTGAAAACAAATGAAGATAACTTGAGATGACTGTGTAAACACTGAGAGTTCATTGGGATCATGTTGGTCATGACCTTGTGCTTAAAAATAGAGAACTATAACAGATATTATCCCTCCTTAATCTTCTTTATCTTAAGGTTCTTCTGGTCTGTAGCTTTTCCATGGAATCAACATTGGTTGCCTTTGAAATGTTATGTTGATTGGGTAGACTAGTCAGTTGTTTAGGATTGTAGGATTGTAAAATTAGATGGGAGAATATGATTTAAATGTATCAGTGAAGCTGAAAGTAATGATGGAAGCTGATTACTAATGATCTTGAATAGATTTAAGTATGTCTTCCATATTTTCAGCATAGATGCCTGGCAATAATATGCTTAGATAAGGTTCCCAAGAGGGAGTCTTTTTCACATGACGAGGTCTGTCCACATGTCTTGTAGTGCTGTTTAATATGTTAGAGAATAACTTCAGATTCTTCTAATACAGAGCAGTGATGGGACTGCAGATGTATTCAAAGACTCAGTCAGTGAGAGACCATAAAATAACTACATAAACTGTTTTTATATCTCAATAAGCCTGACATTTAAAAAAAGCCAAGTCATTTACAGTTAAACATAAAAATCAATACATTTTCAAAATTAAAAAGATTCTTTGTTTTTGGTGGTGGTGATAGAATGTTTCATATCAGTTTTACTGTAGGAAGCAAATGAATGATTTCCCTCTGGTCGTATGTACCAGACACTCAGATGAACCAATGAAACGACTGTGGACAAATGCAATTGATTTATTCTATCCAGTCACTGAGAAGAAAATGTGATATACAATGATTACTCTGGAATCAACCAACATAACTTTGAATCTGCCACATAGCAGCTAAATCATCTTGGAAATGTCATTTTATTAATTTGGGCATCAAATTCCATGGGCTGTGCAGTCCATGGAGTCTCAAAGAGTTGGACACAACTGAGTGACTTTCACTTTCACATGAGAAAATATGAATACTTAGCTTGTAGGCTTGTTGATGGGACTAATACATACAAATATCAATGTTCAATATATTATTGCACATAGAGTAGTGCCTGAGAGACAGCAAGAACAAAGGAGTCCTCCACTATCATTATGCTGATGAGAAGACAAATAAGATAGCTTGTAGGTTTTGATCAGTGCCTCTTTCTTCTTGTTGTTGTTCAGTTGCTAAATCATATCTTACTTTTTGTGACCCCATGGATAGCAGCATGCCAGGCTTCCCTGTCCTTCACTATCTTCCATAGTTTTCTCAAATTCATGTCCATTGAGTCGGTGATGCTATCTAACCACCTCATCCTCTGGCACCCTCTTCTCCTTTTGCCTGCAATCTTTCCCAGCATCAGTGTCTTTTCCAATGAATCAGCTCTTTTGTGTCCCTAACCATTTCATACGGGTTATGATTCAGGCCCTATTTGGCTCCTGGTTCATTCCTCAGTTTGCTTTTATTATCTCAGTTCCTTGACATTGCTGTCATATGTCCCTCTGACATCTGTGACTTCCCTTTTGAGACCTCATCAAGCATTTCCTTGGATCCATCCCACTTCTTCTCAGTTTTTTCAGTGTCATATGTTCACTTCCACTGTGTGGGACACCCTGCTCTCAGCCTATCCAACAGGCAGAGAATTAATGAGAAGAGATGAGGACAAGCAATTTTCTCCTTTGAGGCCATGGTAGCCATGTCAGAACTTTCTTAACAAGAGCACAGGTTGTTGGTTCAATGAACTTGTACTGAAAGAGGACTTTGGGCTCCAATATTGTATATACTCTCTTAGTGGTGATCTGGACACTCCGTATATTAATTAAGCAGGTATAGTTTGCTGGAGCAGCCGTGAAGAGATACCCCACGCCCAAGGTAAAAGAAACCCAAGTAAGAAGGTAGGTGTTGCAAGAGGGCATCAGAGGGCAGACACACTGAAACCATACTCACAGAAAACTAGTCAATCTAATCACACTAGGACCACAGCCTTGTCTAACTCAATGAAACCAAGCCATGCCTGCAGGGCAATCCAAGACAGGCGGGTCATGGTGGAGAGGGCTGACAGAACGTGGTCCACTGGAGAAGGGAATGGCAAGCCACTTCAGTATTCTTGCCTTGAGAACCCCATGAACAGTATGAAAAGGCAAAATGATAGGATACCAAAAGTGGAGCTCCCCAGGTCATTAGGTGCCCAATATGCTACTGGAGATCAGTGGAGAAATAACTCCAGGAAGAATGAAGGGATGGAGCCAAAGCAAAAACAATACCCGGCTGTGGATATGACTGGTGATAGAAGCAAGATCCAATGCCGTAAAGAGCAATATGGCATAGGAACCTGGAATGTCAGGTCCATGAATCAAGGCAAATTGGAAGTGGTCAAACAAGAGATGACAAGGGTGAATGTCGACACTCTAGGAATCAGAGAACTAAAATGGACTGGAATGGGTGAATTTAACTCAGATGACCATTATATCTACTACTGCGGGCAGGAATCCCTCAGAAGAAATGGAGTAGCCATAGAATGGCAAACCACTTCAGTATTCTTGCCTTGAGAACCCCATGAACAGTATGAAAAAACAAAATGATAGGATACTGAAAGAGGAACTCCCCAGGTCAGTAGGTGCCCAATATGCTACTGGAGATCAGTGGAGAAATAACTCCAGAAAGATTGAAGGGATGGAGCCAAAGCAAAATCAATACCCAGCTGTGGATGTGACTGGTGATAGAAGCAGGGTCCAATGCTGTAAAGAGCAATATTGCATAGGAACCCGGAATGTCAGGTCCATGATTCAAGGCAAATTGGAAGTGGTCAACCAAGAGATGGCAAGAGTGAACGTCAACATTCTAGGAATCAGCGAACTAAAATCGAGTGGAATGGGTAAATTTAACTCAGATGACCATTATATCTAGTACTGCAGGCAGGAATCCCTCAGAAGAAATGGAGTGGCCATCATGGTCAACAGAAGAGTCCGAAATGCAGTACTTGGATGCAATCTCAAAAATGACAGAATGATCTCTATTCGTCTCCAAGGCAAACCATTCAATATCACAGTTATCCAAGTCTATGCCCCAACCAGTAACACTGAAGAAGCTGAAGTTGAACCGTTTTATGAAGACCTACAAGACCTTTTAGAACTAACACCCAAAAAAGATGTCCTTTTCATTATAGAGGACTGGAATGCTAAAGTAGGAAGTCAAGAAATACCTGGAGTAACAGGCAAATTTGGCCTTGGAATGCGGAATGAAGCAGGGCAAAGACTAATAAGAATTTTACCAAGAAAACGCACTGGTCATAGCAAACACTCTCTTCCAACAACACAAGAGAAGACTCTACACATGGACATCACCAGATGGTCAACACCAAAATCAGATTGATTATATTCTATGCAGCCAAAGATGGAGAAGCTCTATACAGTCAACAAAAAGTTGAGATAATTATGTTTTAAAGCATGGGCTGGGCTCCTTTTTCCAGAAGTCAGGGTGGTAGATCTGCCATTTAAGGACTAAAGAGATCTTACCACAAGATAACAGATTGTTGTTCTACTTGACAACCCTGGCACCTGACAACACCTTCACTTAGCAACAATCTTTTAGCCTGTCCTGGCAGCACCCCACTGGGTTAGAAAAACCACCTTGAACCACCAGATATAAATCTAGCCCCTAGCCATTTAAATCAAATTTTCTCCCCTCTGACTTAAATGATGTTATTTGGTGTGGTTTCACCACTCTAATCAATACTACCACTGATGATAGTGACTGTGGTAATGCTGATAATGATGACAAATATTTTTTAAAGGCAATCCACACTCTTTGTTTTTATTTATCTATTTTTTGAACGGAGTTAAGAAGCTCTCTGGGGCATTTAAAAATTTTTTTTAATTTTATTTATGTATTTTTTGGCCATGCTGGGCCACCAGTTCAGCATGTAACACCCCAATCCTCTCAGCAAAAAAAAAAGATGGAACCTGGCGAATGGTTCAAAATCTCCAGATCATAAATGAAGCTGTAGTCCCCCTCCATCCCACAGTACCCAATCTCTATGTAATCTTGGGAGAAATCCCACCCAGTGCCAAGTGGTTTACAGTCTTGGATCTCAAAGATGCATTTTTTTGCATACCACTGGCTAAAGAATCCCAATATCTTTTTGCCTTTGAGTGGGAGGCCCCAGAAAAAAAAACAACAACAGATGACTTGGACAGTATTACCTCAGGGGTTCAGAGATAGCCCCCACCTGTTTGGACAGGCCCTTAGCCGGGATCTCCTAGATCTAGACCTGGGACCTAATGGGAAAATATTACAATACGTAGATGACCTACTAATCTGCTCTCCAGATAAGAAAAGCGCCCAACAACATGCAATTCAGGTTCTAAACTTCTTGCCAAAAAGAGGATATAAAGTCTCCCGTGCTAAAGCACAGATGGTCGAGACAAAGGTCACTTACCTGAGAGTTCAGATTACACACGGGTCCAGGAGGCTGTCCGCTAATCGGGTACAAGGAATCTTCCAGTTGCCCTCCCCCACGACTCGAAAACAATTACGAGCTTTCCTGGGGCTAACTGGATATTGTAAAATCTGGATACCCAACTATGGTCTAATTGCCCAGCTCTTATATGAAAGCTTAAAGGGACGAGATGATTCAATCCCACGGATATGGGGAACTCCTCAAAAGAAGGCAGAGGCTACACTAAAACAGGCCTTAACTCGGGTACCTACCTTGAGGTTGCCAGATCCAGAAAAAGCATTCCAACTTTATGTCCATGAAAGAGAGGGAATAGCCTTGGGAGTGTTAACTCAAAGGTTGGGATCTGAGCCCCAGCCTGTAGCTTACTTGTCCAAAAAGCTCGATCCAACTACCTGAGGTTGACCACCCTGCCTTCGAAATCTTGCAGTTATTGCAATCATGATAGAAGATGCTTTAAAACTCTCTTTTGGGGGCAAACTAACTATTTTTACCAGCCACCAAGTAAAACAACTCCTAAATGGGAGAGGCCATTTATGGATGTCTGATCAAAGAATCCTCAGATATCAAGTAATACTGATGGAAAATCCAGGCCTCACTATATCCCCTTGTGAGGTTCTTAACCCAGCCATCCTCCTGCCTACCCCCGAGGGCTCTCTCCCCTTTCACTCTTGTTTAGAAACCTTGGACCACTGGACAAAACCCCGAGAGGGATTGTCAGAAGATCCTCTGATTAATCCTGAGGAAATCTGGTACACTGATGGGAGCAGCTTTGTCTTGGATGGAAAAAGAAGAGCCGGGTATGCAGTAGTCTCCAATTTTGAGACCATAGAGGCTAAGCCTCTGCCACCAGGTACTTCAGCCCAATTAGCTGAGCTCATAGCCCTGACTTGAGCTTTAGAGCTGGGAAAAGGAAAAAAAAATAGCCATTTACACGGATTCCAAGTATGCCTTTCTGGTGCTACATGCACATGCGGCTATGTGGAAAGAAAGGGGCCACTTGACCACCCGAGGGTCCCCATTCAAATATGGTGATCAAATTCTTCGGCTCTTGGAGACAGTCCATCTGCCCACTGAGGTTTCAGTCTCCCACTGTAAAGGACACCAAAAAGGGAACACAGAAGTGGCACGAGGGAACCAAGCAGCTGATCAGGTAGCTAGGAGAGCAGCATTACAAAACCATGACCTAATAGGGGTTGCCACCTTAGTTCCACAGACTAATTTGCCAAAAACTCCTTCATATACTAAAGGTGAGACTCTTAAAGCTAAGAGCGAGGGCTTTCAAGAAGATCATATGGGGTGGTTGCAAAAGGAGGGACTCCTTTTTCTGCCTGGGAACCTCCAATGGAAGTTGGTTAACTCCTTACATGCCACTACTCATTTAGGAGAAAAGGCCCTCCGAAGATTACTAGAAAGGTCCTTCAGAGGAACAGGCTTCCAAACAACTGTAAGACAGGTGGTGTCCTCTTGTCCCACTTGCCAATTAAACAACCCCCAAGGAGCTCGAAAACCCCAGCTGGCCCAGCCCATCCAAAGACGTGGGACCTACCCAGGAGAGGACTGGCAGATGGACTTCACCCAGATGCCAGTTTCTCAAGGGTATAAATACCTATTATTCATGAGAGATACATTCACAGGATGGATTAAAGGCTTTCCCACCCGGACTGAAAAGGCTGAGGAGGTGGTAAAAAAACGGCTCCATAAAATCATTCCAAGATTTGGTCTGCCCAGGTCATTACTAAGTGACAATGGGACATCATTTACTTCTAAGGTCACCCAAGGGGTCTCAAAAGCATTGGGCATTACTTATTATCTCCATTGTGCCTGGAGGCCTCAATCTTCAGGAGAAGTAGAAAGAGCCAATAAATTCTTAAAATCAGCAATAAAAAAGATAACCCAGGAGACCTCCCTGGGATGGAAGGAGGCTTTACCGATAGCTCTCCTCTGTACCCGCATTGCCCCTAAGGAACAGCTTGGTCTTAGTCCTTATGAGATGCTATATGGGAGACCTTTTGTTTATGTCAGTGACCTCTTCCTAGATCCAGAGGTTCAGACCCTCAGTCTTATACCATGGCCATTGGGCAATTCCAACAGGATATATGCTTGTGGGGTATAAACCAGGACCCAAAAGATTCTAAGGAGTCACCACTATATGCTCCAGGGACTCAAGTCCTAATTAAACTCTGGAAAGATGGGTCCCCAAAAGCTCAACTCCAGCCCACATGGACGGGCCCCTACTCTGTAATACTTTCTACCCCCACAGCAGTCAACGTACCAGGACATGACACCTGGCTTCACTACTCACGAGTCAAGCCATGGAAGAAAACAGAAGAGGACACTCAATACACCTGTGAGCCCCTGGGAGCTCTCAGATACCTATTCAGGACTACCAATGAGTGCCATTCTAATGAACACCCCCAAAATCTAGTTTCTGGGGATAAGATTTCTCAGGATAGCTCTACAGACAGGAGATAGATCTTCTGATCCCTGAACAAGGAGGGACTTGAGCCATCCTGGCGATGTGAATTTAAAATTGACTAATGCCCCTACCAGTCCTTGTTATGCTATATTGATGACGCTTATGATTATTCCATGTATTGTCAATTGTCTAACCTGTTTTGTCTCTGCCAAGGTCAATAAGCTACAACATGCAGTGCCAGTTCAACAAAGATATAAAACTACAGCCGACCACAGAAAATATCACTCACCCTTAGATGGACACCGCTATAAGGACTCGGAGGCTTGAGACTAGCAAGAGAGGGAGGCCCAATACCCCTCGCCATTCCAGGTTAGCAGGAAGTAGCCAGAAAGACCCCGACGCCCCTATTCCCAAAGAATTGGGCCTCCCGTCTCTTGAGGGGGGAATGTCAGGTAGGTAGAACAGGGAAAAGGAGTCCAAAATGGCAGTGGCTACAGACAAGGAAGGGAAAAGCCCGCGAAAATGAAACAAAAGAAGGTCTGAGGACCTGAGTGAGGACCTCAGGTAAAACAACACTCCTCGCTGGCCCAATTTACATAGGACAGGCCCAGGGAGAGAGAAACATAAATAGAAGAGCCAAAGCTAGCTAGCTCTCTCTCTCTCTCTCCCACGCGCTGGGGCACTCTTCTCCTCGTGTCTTTAAATCGACACGCCCTCACGCCTTGAAGATGGATTTTCCTGCTATCTTCTAAAAAAATAGAGCTGTAACACTGATTTGTCTAAGAGCTATAACATGGTCCATTCGAGACCTGAGAGCTATAACACGGTCTATCCAAGACCTGAGGCTGTGACACGCCGAGGGGCTTTAATGTCCGTCACTCCAAATCTTTGTTGTGACGAGACAAAGAATCGAGGAACATACACTCGCATGACAAAAACAAAAAAAGAAAAATAAACCGAAAGGGGGAGGAAACAGGAGGCAATAGAACCAGCACTGAAAACAATTTCAACAAGCTGAAATAAGCAAGAAGACCCTGCTGTCCTGTGAGCTTCATGAAGGGGGAGACACTACACAAAGCAGAGGGTCGGGGAGAGACCTGACTTGACCCCAGTTCCAGTGAAAAGGATCTGAATAATTTAATTGACCACAACCTGATGGGAACTAGTCATGGGAGAGAAAGACTCCGAAGCCCAGCAGTCTTAGGCTGCATTAACAATGTGTCGTGTCCAGACTGCGGGAAATAATAGGCCTATTGTTCTTGCTTGGTCAGGCCATATCTGGAATCTTACATTGCTACACTTTCAAACTGGAATCGGGCCAAGAGAGGGGACCAGCCCAGCCTCGGCTCCCAGGCATTTGTGCTAAGCACCTCCTCTGCATTTTCTGGTTTCATACTCAAAACAGGTAGTCATTTAATATCTCTACCTTATACATGTAGGACAGTTAACTGGGTTGCCCAGGATCAACCACGCAGCTGGCAAATGAAGGAGCCTGGGGCTTTTCTGAATGGGCTCCCCTTGTGCTGTCCTTCAGGGAGACTGAGCAGGCATCATTGAATACATATTTAAGTTCCTACCATCAATCAGGCCCCCAGCTAGTCAGTGGGGATACAGGAGTGAAAAAGATGTGATTCTCACCTTCTGAGAGCTCAAGGTTTGACTGGGGTCTAAATCACTTCTGATGCAGTGTAATCCCCTAGGGCTGAGGATGTTAGGGCTGTGGACTCAAGCCCAGAGAGGGGCAGAGAGAGAAGAGTGTCACACAGCTCACGGCAGAGCCATGGGAGCCAGTCCAGGCCCTTTGCACCAATTCAGCTGCCTCACCTTGGCTCTCAGCAGTGGCCAAGATGGGGATTTTCTAGGGCAGATAAGGAAGCTTGGTGTGGCCATCATGCGGCCACGAGACCTTATCTCTCCTGCTGGCAATAAGATTTTATGAAAGAAAAAAAGCCTGACACAGCAACCACAGGCACAGGATCGAGTGGCCTTTGAGTAGTCACTTCACTGGTCAGCGCCAACTGGCACCCTCCCAGCCTCTTGAGTGTCTGGGAAGCCAGGAGTGATGGTGGCACAAAGGACACACTGGTGGTAAAAGACTGTTTTCTGACATCTGTCTGGCCTCCCATCTTCTTTCTCTCTTTTTCTTTTGGCCAGACCCCAAGGCTTTGCAGGATCTTAATTCTCCACCAGTGATGGAGCGCCCTCAGAGTCCTAACCACTGAACAGCCAGGGAATTCCCCTCCCACCTTCTTTCAAGGAGCAGATTATTCAGCACTCTTTCAAATCTTTCCTTGACTGTTTCAACTCAGGGCTTCCTATATCCCAGGGCTTCTTGTTGGGGAGACAGGTTCAGCCTTCTCATTTTTGCTGAGAGGGATAGCGCGGTGCTATGAAGAGGGAAGGCTTTGAAATGGGGCAAAACCTAGCCCTGGCTCTGCCACATCACAGCTATTGCACTTCTCTGAGTTTTCCTCCCCTTAGTAGTAAAACGGAGATAATAATAGTACCACCCTCACAGGGTGGTTAAAGGGCTGAAGGAGGTCATGTCAAGCCTGGAGGAAGTTCTCCATAAAACGCTGCTGTTACTATCATTGTGTGCTAATGGCTGTGGTCTCTACTCCTTTCCACAAAGTGGGGGTTTCTGCCCGAGGCGACGCGTTGCCTCTGTTGCCTGGTTACCTCAGCCTGTCTTTTTCCCCTATCATGAGGACCCCAAAGATGCCACTGTCCGTAAGAAGAAATAGTCCATCTTGGAGAAAAAGAGACGGGCGTCGGTTAGGAAAGTGCCAGCGCTACATACTCCAGGTTTAGAGCAGGAGACTCGACTTGAGTCCAGACGTTAAAGGCGGGCAGTGGGCTTTGGAGCCCCTACTTTTCCTGGACCTGCGGGTCCGAAGTCATGAGGTGTAGATCTCGCTCTGGGAGAACTCACTCTGGGGGTCCGTGGGCAGGTCACTTTTAGCCTTGGGCTTCAGTTTCCTCGTGCGTGTCAGGTGGGTCTCCAGGCCTTCCCCCGAGGTTGCGCGGAGCACGCGCAGCCGGATACGGGTTCCGGACTAGAGAACGTGGCTGGATGGCACCAGCTAGCAGGCCGGGTGGTTTGGGCAGGCGGGAGGACCGGCGGGCTCCAGGATTGGCTGGAGGCGGAGTAGCAAAGCTCCGGGATTGGCCAGATCAGAGAGGGCTGGACGAACCTTTAAGAGGCGCGGGGGGCGTGCAGGGGAGTAAGTGCTTCGCCCAGCCGCCTGCCGGGTTAACTTCTGTGCGGCGACCGAAGTGGCGGCGGCGGCTACAACTACAACGCGAGCCCGGGCGGAGCGGAGGCCCGCGGAGCAGAGGAGCATCCCGGCCTCCCGGTCTCCGGGCGGCGTGGCCCGCGGGTCATGGCCAAAGGAGAGGGCGCCGAGAGCGGCTCCGCCGCGGGACTTCTGCCCACCGGCATCCTCCAAGCCGGTGAACGCCCGGTCCAGGTGAAGGTGAGGTCCCCGCAACCCTAGGTGGAGGGTCTGGTATGGGGGGCCAGGATGAGATGGGGGCTTCGCTGGATAAGCCTGGTTCTGGGACACACTGGGCTAAGCCGGGGACAGAAGAACTCAGAGGTAGGAGAGAGCTCTGGGGGTGCCCTGGAGGCGGGAAGTGATGGAAAAGGTTTGTAGGCGCCAGACCCCCCTTTTGCCCACCCCAGCTCTGGGCATTTCTGGAGAGCAGTCTTACAGGCAGCTCCACGTGGTACCCGGCTCTGCCTAGCAGGTTTCCGTTCCTCTGCGATCAGCCGCTAAAGTTTGCTGCCCTAAACGGCAGGGAGACCCCAGAAATCTGGGAAACCCACCTTGGTCCCCCGTCTCTCATCTACCTACTCCCCACCCCCACGTCCTACGCTAGCTTCTCAACTCTTCGGCGAGGGCGGCTCAAGTTCATTCATAAAACAAGAGCTCTGCTCTTAAAGGAGCCGCATCCGGTAGGCTCTGTGTGAGTGTAGGTATCGGCCCGCGCGTACACTTTGCGCTTTGCCTGTCTTGACTTTCGGCCCCATTCCCAGCTCCCTGGACGAAATGAAGGACCCAGTGACATCAGGCGGCCCCAGAGAGGGATCCCAGGCAATATATCTGCCTGGGAGGAGACTGCCTTTTCATTTTAATTTTATTAACCGATCTTTGGAAGGAGCCTGGGTAAGCAATTAATACTGCTGCAATGTATGAGTAATCTACTTTCCCTGGGCAACCTTAACCTCCCTAGTGCCCCACCCAGAGAGGGCCCAACCCAGCACCTAGAGGCCTTCCTACCCTACTATTCCCCAGTCCTCACAACAAGATCCCCTGGGCACTGGGGGAGGGGGACAGGGAGTGGGAGGGTAAGACATCTCCTGGGTTTGCCTGAAGGTCTGGCTGCCTCCAGGGGCCAGGGAGGCTCTGGGACAGATGGAAAGAACAGCTGTGCCTACAGCCAACTGGGTTGGGTCCTTAAAGATCTCTAGAGCTCTCACCCAGTAGGCAGGTGGGTTCTACCCTGTGAACCATGGTGGGAGCCAGGCCTGGGCTTACGCAGCTTTTGGCGGCAAGAGGATTTTCAGGTTGTGGCAGTTGGTGCCAGGTGGGGACAGGTTCACTGCTGGAGCATACTCCCCCTTCAACTTGGAAAGAAACATGACTGAGGCCTTGGGGGGGGCTCATTAAGGGATGGTGCACTGATTAAGGCTCTGGGGTTGGGGTGAGGTGGCTTAGGGGCTACTTCTTCAGTATGAATTCGCCTTTTCCAGATTTTTAAAAACAGAGAAGACCTCTCTTTTCTTGTGAGAAGTGAGCTCTCCCTGGATGGTAACAGGGCAAGGCAGACTTATCCTTCCTGGCAGAGTTGGTTAGAGGGATGGTCCTGGCTCTGGAAAGTTCTAGAATGGAGACCAGTGTCGTGGGTCTCTTCATTCTTTCCTCTTCTTCCCAGAAGGAACCAAAGAAGAAAAAACAGTTGTCCATTTGCAACAAACTTTGCTATGCAGTTGGAGGAGCCCCGTACCAGGTGACGGGATGTGCCCTCGGGTTCTTCCTGCAGATCTACCTGTTGGATGTAGCTCAGGTGAGTGAGCTGAACTCCCCAGGGCTCCTCCATCATCCCAAGGTGGGAGAGACTACGGACTCTGGGCTAGGGTTTTTTCCCTCAACTGGGAAATGGGACTAGGCACCGCTACACTTCTTCCTCTCAGAGTCACAGTGGATTAGAAATAAGGCTTTGGAGAGTATCCAGAAAGGGAGTCGCTCAGCCCCAGGAGTCTTAGCTGGCAAGGTCAGGCAACTCCTCCTTGCCTGGCAAGAGCAACAGAGCCTGGAGGGGTAGGCAGTGGTGTGAGAGAATAAAGCCCGCTGTGATGTTCTTAGAAGAGACTGGCACACCATGTCCCCAGCTGAACGGCAGTCAGCTGGCTTGGCTCAGGGGTTGGTGGATGTTGTCAGGCCTGTGGACGAGGTGCATCCCACCTTCACCTAAGGAGCAGAGGCATGCAAGTGGACAGAGGGGCCCTCACAGGGTACTTAGTGTGTCACAGGGCTCCTCGGCCAGCAGCCTGGCATCCTGAGAATTCACCTTGTCTGGTGCAAGAGTAGGAGGCCAAACTGCCAAGGCTTTCAGGGTGCACACACCAGCTGCCTTTTGCATGTAACTTCTGACTTTGCAAACAAGGCATCTTAGTCGTATTTACTTACAGATGGGGAACCCTGAGCCCCAGAAAGGACAAATGACTCCCTTTAAGTGGCTGGTTTTCAAGCAACTCACATGCCCTGGGTCCTAAGTTGGTTGCAAATATGACTAACCCCCTGTCAAAATGTAAAAAGTTAGAAAAGTCAAACGAGGAAAGTCCTCTTCATCTTCTTGGAGTGATAGTAATAGTGATAGTTATAGCAGAGCCTTGATGAATAAAGAAGAGTCCAGAAAAATTGTCTATAAGCCGAGAAGTTCTGGAGGCAGAGGTATAACTTTAATGGGTAGTGATAGTGACAGCCTACTTTCTTGACATTTTTTCTATTTAGTCCTTTTTCCACATTCAAGATAGAGCTCGACGCTGTAAGACACGGATCATAACACCGTTACATAGATGGGAAAACGGAGGGCCACTGTGGTGACCCAGCAAGTGCTATCTCTGCTTTTATTTGGCTGCACTGGGTCTTAGTTACACTTAGTTGCAGCATGTGGGGTCTTATTCTCCCTCCAGGGATCAAACCTGGGCCCCCTGCATTGTGAGCATAGAGTGTTAACCACTAGGGAAGTCCCTCGGATGCTCGTTCTGGCATCAGGTGGTTAGGGGCTTGTGAGAGGGAGACAAGGAAATGCAATCTGGATTCATTCTAATTGATGAGTTTTCAAGGGCACTGGAGGGGAGGACAGAAGGGGGCAAATCTGGCAAAGTTTCTCAGGAGACACACAGTACCACTGCTAATGGGGAACTGTTGTTGTCATTATTAATAAGGCAAGCGATGATGCTTGAGGCCTGGGTAGGAGCAGTACAGGGTCCTAATGGCCTGGCTGAAGTGGGGAGGGAGCCCTGCTTTTGCCCATCAATGAGGGTTGAGGTTGCCCATCAGTTGAAGGAAGAGGGAGTCATCTTTTTCCTGTTACTCATCCCAGGTGGATCCTTTCTCTGCTTCCATCATCCTATTCGTGGGCCGAGCTTGGGATGCTATCACAGACCCCCTGGTGGGCTTCTGCATTAGCAAAAGTCCCTGGACCCGTCTGGGCCGCCTCATGCCCTGGTAAGTAGAAGATGCTCCTTCAGGGTGGTAGAAGGCGGGGCCTCTGGTTTGTCATAGACTGGGAGGTGAGAAGAAGGGATGATGGCAAAAGGGCCTTAGCTGGCCCAGTCATGGGCACTGGAACTCTTGCCAGTTCAGGCTGGTCTAGCTGTTAGACTGAGCAGATTCCCCTGTCTCAGGCCCCATTCCTCCCCAAGGTCCTTTCCCTTCCATGAAACAGGAATTCTAACCTCTTCCACTTCATCACTTCCGATAGTGGTTGAAAGGAGCTAGCCTGCCTCAGTTTTAATACCAACTTGACCACTTATAGCTGTACCACCTTGGGCAAGACATTTAACACCTCGACCTCAAGTTCCTTCATCTGCACAGTGGAGATAATAATTATGTCTTCCTCACTGGGTTGTGGTGAAAATTAAATTTTGTAATATATAATGTACTTGGCTTCCCTGGTGGCTCAGACAGTAAAGAATCTGCCTGCAGTGCGGGAGATATGGGTTCGATCCCTGGGTTGGGAAGAGCCTCTGGAGAAGGGAATGGCAACCCACTCCAGTATTCTTGCCTGGGGAATTCCATGGATAGAGGAACCTGGTGAGCTACAGTCCATGGGTTTGCAAAGAGTCAGACATGACTGAGTGACTAATACACAGAGCATATAACGTACTTAGAACAGTGCCTGACACATATTAAGAATATATAACTGGGCACCCCTGCAGAGTGGCTCCTGGAGGTAGGGTATGGGTGGATGATAAAACCGGGAGTGGGAGTGCGTAACCTCTGGCTTCTTGGACCCTGAGAACGACCTTTTCCTTTGATACAAAGCCTACACTCCTCAGCTTCAGACTGTGAGGCAGGGTTGGGGGAGGTGGTGCCACAGATCTGACGGCAAAGGCAGGCACAAGGGACAGGCGAACAGGCCCAGGCCAGAGCTCTGGTTCCCTCCAGGACATCCTGCTTGGTGGTTGGGGGGGAGGGGGACATACCCCTTTCATCTCTGGCCCATCCAGGCTCAAGTGGGCGCCTTCCTGCCCCAGGGGCGCGCATACCTGGTCTCCGGCCTTCAAGGCCTTCAAAGCTCTTCCCACAGTCCCTGCCCCCCCACCACAGTTTCCTTTCCCACGAGGCCCCCCTCCCTCCGAAATCCCGCCAGCCCCTGGCGAAGGCCCAGGTTGAGGCCTTTGATCCAGGCTTTGGGGCCAGGGGACAGGAGAGGCTGCCTGCCTTACCTGCGCAGGATGCTGGGGCTCCCGGGGAGCTGGCCCCTGAGACTGCCTCAGGGGCCCTGTACCCGCCTGTACCCGCAGCCCCCTGTGCCCGCCTCCCTGGCAGCCGGTGGGGGGCGGGGTCTGCTGCCACATCTCCTCATGAGGCACAGCCAATGGCAGGCAGCCACTCGGGCCAGCCCGAGGCAGCAGGCAGCCGGGTTACTTTCAGTCACATTCGGTTCCTCAGCTTCCTCAGCGCGGCGGCTGCTTGGATGGGAGTATTTTGGCCAGGGCTGCCAGAGGAGCCCTTGTTCTGGGGGGACTGGGGAGGGGAGGGGAGGGGAGGGATGGGGTGGGGCGAGGCAGGGGGAGGGGAGGAAGCCCTCCCTGTGGGAGGTAGGATCTGAGGCCACCTTGCCTGCCTGGGCAGGTGTGGCAGCTGGCTTGGTGAAGTAGCTGCGGGCCCTTCGGGCTGGTTTCTGTTTTGATGCATGTCTCTGGATCTGTCCTCAGCTGTCTGGGTGGGACCTCCTGGCAATATCTCTCTGAGTGGTTCCCCACCCCTGTCTGAGTGTGTCCTGAGGGCTGCCATGAATACACGTGACCCAACTCTCCATCCATACCTGTTAGGACCTGGGAGCCCTTCTCCTTCCAGTGTAGGAAGAGGCTGGGGCTTCCAGGGGTTCGTGAGCCCTGGGACGCCCGTCTCCTAGGCCTCAGATCAGCCCCTGCCCTCAGTCAGCGTTTACATCTTCCTTTTCAGACCAGGAAGACTTTGGCAAACACTTTCCTGGAGTTCCCAAGGCCGTCCAGTGAGGGGCAGGGTGCCGTCCAGTGAGGGGCAGGGTGTCGTCCAGTGAGGGGCAGGGTGTCGGCAGGGCCACGTGGGTGGAGTCCCAGCCCAGGGCTTTGCAGCTCCTGAAGTCTCCTGCTGGGCTTTCCTGGCGTGATAATCACAGCACACACTGTGTCCCAAGCGCTGTTCTACATTTTAATATTAACTACTTCAACCCAGTGACGCAGAGCCCAAGTCCTTACGATGGCCTGTAGAGCCCTGGTATCCCATTTCCTCTCCAAGCTCATCTCCTAATTCCATCTCCCATTCTCCGGCCCCCTGACCTCCTTGCTACTCCCCAGACCTGCGGGGGCACATTTCCGGCCTGAGCACCCTTTCCTCTGCAAGGCCAACTCCCTCTCATCTTGGCAAGGTCACCTTCTCAATGAGGGCAACTTTGGCTACCTGGCTATGGATTGTACCCCTATGCTCTTAATTCCCTTCAGCCTGCTTTCTATTTTCCACAGTGCTTAATTACCATCTAATACGTTATGTAGCTTTTGTGTGTGTGTGTGATAAAATACACTATTTAAAAATTTGTAAATTTACCATTTTAGCCATTTTCAAGTGTACAATTCAGTGGCATTAAGTAGGGTCACACTGTTGCACGACCGTCTCCAGAACTTTTTCCAAACTGAAACTTTGTACCCATTAAACTCTAGCTCTTCGTTCCTTCTTCCCCTCTAGCCCCTGGCAACCAACTGTCTTCTGTCTGTGAATCTGACTCATCTAAGTGGGAGCATACCAGATTTGTCTTTCTGTGTCACTTCTGGGTTTATATTGTAGCATGTTTCAGAGTTTCATCCCTTTTTAAGGCTGGACAGTACATATCTTATGTTTATTTTTGTTTGCCAACTAGCATGTGAATGTCTTGAGGGCAGTGACTTGTCTGTTTTGTTTCCTGTTACATCCCAAGTCATTAGAATGGCGCACAGCTCAGAGTAAGCACTTGAATATTTCTTGAGTAAATTTTGAAGGTGAGGTAGGTGTTCTTACTACTCTCATTTTACAGATGAGAAAATGAGTCTCAGAGAAGTTAAATAACTTGCCCAAGACCAAGTTGTTAATAGTTAGTAGTGGAGCCAGAACTGGATCCCTGAATTGTGGTCCCTTCTTCTAACCACGGGTCTCCATGGTCTTGGTTCTCAGCTGCCTTTTCTTTTTTTTTAAGATTTTATTTGTTTTGTGTTTGACCGCACTGGGTCTTAGGTGCTGCACACAGGCTTTCTCCAGTTGCAGTGAACCGGGACCTCTCCCTAGCTGCAGTTCACGGGCTTCTCGTGGTGGTGGGCTTCTCTTGTTGCAGAGCACAGGCTCAGTAGTGGGGCATGGGTTCCGTTGCTCTGCGGCATGTGGGATTCACATGTGGGAAGGCAGACCTTTGCCACCCCCAACCCTCTTATAGTTATTTCACGGGGCCCAGTCCTCCCTTGTGGCCACCCCAGAAGGAAATCTTCCCCTGAAGTTGGCCTCCCTTCACCCTGTGTATATACACAATGGTAAGAACCCCAGCATTGGGGCTGCTCCTTCTCCCCAAAGTCTCAGCCTCCATTCTCATCCCCCAGCCCATAGAAAGCGCCTGTCTCTAGAGCCTTAACCCCTGGGGAAAGGCAGTCAAGACTCGGGAGGGTCTGACCTCCTGCTCCATGCTCAGGATTATAGGCCAGAAGCCTGTCTCAGTCTGCTCTTCCAAGGTTGGCCACCAGTACCTTCCCAGAGACCTTGGGGTGGGTGGATCCAGAGGGAGGAATTTCCTTCCCACCGGGCACCCTGTGGGGCTGCTGAAGAGTCCAGGCCGGGCCCGAATCCTGGGGTTTTGGCATCCAGCCCCCACTCAGACTCTCCCCTTCCCTCAGGATCACCTTCTCCACACCCCTGGCCATCATCGCCTACTTCCTCATCTGGTTCGTGCCCGACTTCCACCAGGGCCAGACCCTGTGGTACTTGCTTTTCTACTGCCTCTTTGAAACGCTGGTTACGGTGAGTGTGGGCAACGGGAAGGAAGTCCCTGGGGCCTCCGGGGTTGGTGCCCAAAGCCACATCTGTCTGTCCATCGTCTGACTGGCCGAGGGCCTCTCTTCCATGCCAGTGTTTCCACGTTCCCTACTCAGCTCTCACCATGTTCATCAGCACGGAGCAGAGTGAGCGCGATTCTGCCACTGCCTATCGTAAGTTTCCCCAGCCCACTGATCCCACCCACCAGGGACCCTGGGTCCGTCACTCCTTGACCCCCCTCCCATGTTTCTTCCCTTATGGGCTCAGCTCTCTGCTCTTGGGAGAAGGTGTGAAACCGTACTAAAAAATAACTGATTGCTCTCTTGAGACCAGAGAGGTACAAGGACCAGGCAGAGGTCACACAGCAAGGCCACAAGTTTAAGCCAAGACGCCATATATGCTACCACCCTATAACCATTCCATTTGGAGCTGTTTCCATCTCTTGGGGCTAGAGCTTCTGGGGCTTCTATCCATCTGACCTTCCTCCCTGGGGGCCCACAAGCCATGCGGCCCTTCCAAAGGACTTCTTTTTTTCTGCTCAGGGATGACCGTGGAGGTATTAGGTACAGTGCTAGGCACAGCAATCCAGGGGCAGATCGTGGGCCAAGCAGATTCGCCTTGTATCCCGGATGGCAATGCTTCTACAGTCAATCGCACGCAGAGCTCCACTTCGATCAAAGAAACGGTGAGTCCTTGGCAGGGCAGGGATGGGGGAAGATGAGGAATGATGGGGTGGTTTGCAGTTATCCTCAGAATAGTAATAATGGCTAGTGTTGGTAATTTGTTGGGCATTTGTTACATACAGTTTTAATATGCCCACTTTGCAGATAAGGAAACTGATACACTGAGAGGCTAAATAATTTGTCCAATGTAATATAGCTAGTGAGTTGCAGAAACTAGGTTTCGGAAGATTTGAAAGGTGGCCTTTCAGAATCCACATCCTGGCCTCCTTAGAGTTTTGTTCATCTGGACTTGTTCCAGCCTTGGGAAGCAGCAGTAGGCCCAGGCTAACTTTCCCATTTCACAGATGGAGACAGAGAGGCCCCCAGAGAAAGGACTGATCCAAGGTCATTGAGTAGAGCTGCTGGGCGCTGGGATGAAATGAGACTGACTGTGTCCCTACGTGATCTTTACCTGCTTTACAGCAAAATGCGTACCTGCTGGCGGCAGGGGTCATCGCCTCCATCTATGTCATCTGTGCAGTCATCCTGACGCTGGGCGTGCGGGAACAGAGAGGTGAGGGGTTCACTCCTTGACCCCCCTCCCATGTTTCTTCCCTTATGGGCTCAGCTCTCTGCTCTTGGGAGAAGGTGTGAAACCGTACTAAAAAATAACTGATTGCTCTCTTGAGACCAGAGAGGTACAAGGACCAGGCAGAGGTCACACAGCAAGGCCACAAGTTTAAGCCAAGAAGCCATATATCCTACCACCCTATAACCATTCCATTTGGAGCTGTTTCCATCTCTTGGGGCTAGAGCTTCTGGGGCTTCTATCCATCTGACCTTCCTCCCTGGGGGCCCACAAGCCATGCGGCCCTTCCAAAGGACTTCTTTTTTTCTGCTCAGGGATGACCGTGGAGGTATTAGGTACAGTGCTAGGCACAGCAATCCAGGGGCAGATCGTGGGCCAAGCAGATTCGCCTTGTATCCCGGATGGCAATGCTTCTACAGTCAATCGCACGCAGAGCTCCACTTCGATCAAAGAAACGGTGAGTCCTTGGCAGGGCAGGGATGGGGGAAGATGAGGAATGATGGGGTGGTTTGCAGTTATCCTCAGAATAGTAATAATGGCTAGTGTTGGTAATTTGTTGGGCATTTGTTACATACAGTTTTAATATGCCTACTTTGCAGATAAGGAAACTGATACACTGAGAGGCTAAATAATTTGTCCAATGTAATATAGCTAGTGAGTTGCAGAAACTAGGTTTCGGAAGATTTGAAAGGTGGCCTTTCAGAATCCACATCCTGGCCTCCTTAGAGTTTTGTTCATCTGGACTTGTTCCAGCCTTGGGAAGCAGCAGTAGGCCCAGGCTAACTTTCCCATTTCACAGATGGAGACAGAGAGGCCCCCAGAGAAAGGACTGATCCAAGGTCATTGAGTAGAGCTGCTGGGCGCTGGGATGAAATGAGACTGACTGTGTCCCTACGTGATCTTTACCTGCTTTACAGCAAAATGCGTACCTGCTGGCGGCAGGGGTCATCGCCTCCATCTATGTCATCTGTGCTGTCATCCTGACGCTGGGCGTGCGGGAACAGAGAGGTGAGGGGTCCCAGGGAGGGGTGCAGGCCCCATCGTGTGGAAGTTTTTGTCCCTCTGCCTGGGCCTCAGACTCTGGGAGGGGCCTCTGCTCCTGCTCACTGTCCCCTCTGGCCCCCAGAATCCTACGAGACTCGGCAGACCAAGCAGATGCCCTTCTTTCGGGGCCTCCGGCTGGTCATGAGCCATGGACCGTACATCAAGCTTATCGCCGGCTTCCTCTTCACCTCCTTGGCTTTCATGGTGAGTGGGGCTCTGATACGCTCAGCCTGGTGGGGGAGTACAAGAGGGGATGGGATAGGCCTTAGAATGTGACAGGGCCTGAGGGACAGGTGGAATGGGGGTGGGGTGAGCAGAGGTCCCCCGAGCATGCGAAGAGTCTTCGAGGCTCAGTTCCATCATCACCTGTTTCTTTGTCTTTCTTCCCGCTACACCGTCCTGGCCCCCAGCTGGTGGAGGGGAACTTTGCCTTGTTTTGTACCTACACCTTGGGCTTTCGAAACGAATTCCAGAATCTGCTCCTGGCAATCATGGTGCGTGTGGGGCCCCAAGGGTGGCTGAAGGGGCTTAGGCTATGAGATGGCTCTTTGGATAGCCAGAGGATGTTTCCCAGACTGGCCCAAGATTGTGAGGGATGAGGGAGGCTTCTCAGAACATTTGGATCTGACTTACAGTGGCTTAGGTAGGACTATGAAGGAAAGAAAGAGTTTGAGTACATATATCAAGTCTTTATTGAGATTTCCCTGGTGGTCCAGTGGCTAAGACTCCACATTCCCGATGCAGGGGGCCTGGGTTAAATCCCTGGCCAGGGAACTAGCTCCCACATGCTGCCACTGAAGATCGTGTAACTAAGAGTTTGCATGCTGCAACTGTGGGGGAAAAAAAAAAAAGATCCCGCATGATGCAACTAAGGCCTGGCACAGCCAAACAAATATTTAAAAAATATTTTTGTATTGTACACCTTGAACTAGTAACTAGTACAATGTTCTTGTCAATTATATTTCAGTAACACTGGGGAAAAAAGAAAGGATTGTGCTTAGATGTTCAAGTAGGAAGCATAGCAAAAACAAAGACATGGAGGCCAGAACTTGGAGTTCTGTACACAGAGGGCAGCAGATAAGATCAGGACTTTGTCCCAGCTCCTTGAAGAGCCATCAGCGGCCGTGGAGCAATCCAGGTGATGGCATCTGGCTGCTCCTGGTCAGGGCTAGCAGCACCTTTGGAGTCCTGGAAAGGGCAAGAGGGATTCCAGGGCTCTAACCCGCTTACTTCACCCCTTTGCTCCTCCATAGTTCTCAGCCACAGTCACCATCCCCATCTGGCAGTGGTTCCTAACCCGGTTTGGCAAAAAGACAGCTGTATACATTGGAATCTCGGTGAGTGGGGCTGAAGGGGTAGGGCCTGGGCGGGCCTGGGGGTTACTGCCGGGAGCCTCCCAGCTGACTCATCTTCCCACACCCACTCTCCTAGTCAGCAGTGCCATTTCTCATCTTGGTGGCCCTCATGGAGAGTAACCTGATTGTCACGTACGTGGTGGCTGTGGCAGCCGGCATCAGTGTTGCGGCTGCCTTCTTACTACCATGGTAAGTGTGTATATATATATGCCCACCTTGGCATGTTCCCCAGCCTCCCAGCTCCCCAGTTCTGAAACTCCTTGGGGAGAATCTGTGGGGACTTCTCTTTCTGCAGGTCCAGGTTGGGAGTGGGGCAGGTCCTCCCAGTACAACTGTACAGCTGGTGAGCTGCTTGAGCACACCTCGTCAGGATGGGAAATGGGGGTTCAAACCCTGTACTTTACTTGCCCAGCTGAGCAGCTGCATGTGTGGCTACTTCATCTCAGAGGAAGAGGTCTTCTTTTTTGATTCACATGACGTTGCCATGTCGTCACTGAACTGTGTGTGTGTGCTATAGAACCGCCAGCTCCCAGAGGAGCGCTCTTATTGACCTGGGCCACACGGGCTAGTGGAGGCCTGGGGTTGCTAGGTGGGAGGGGGCTCACGGCTGCCACCACTGTGTGCAGGTCCATGCTGCCCGACGTCATTGATGACTTCCACTTGAAGCAGCCCCACATCCACGGGACCGAGCCCATCTTCTTCTCCTTCTACGTCTTCTTCACCAAGTTTGCCTCTGGAGTCTCTCTGGGCATCTCCACCCTCAGTCTGGAGTGAGTGGGGTGGGGGTCTGGGTCATGCTGGGCAGGGGCAGGCCCCAGGTGCCCCCTCCTCACCACTCCCCTAACCACTGGGCCCCACAGCTTCACCGGGTACCAGACCCGTGGCTGCTCCCAGCCGGCACGTGTCAAGTTCACGCTGAAGATGCTGGTGACCATGGCTCCCATAGTCCTCATCCTCATAGGCCTGCTGCTCTTCAAGCTGTACCCCATTGACGAGGAGAAGCGGCGGCAGAACAAGAAGGCCCTGCAGGCTCTGAGGTGAGTGGGCAAGGGATGGTTGGTGGACACAAGGGCATCATTCAGTCTAAGCCCTTGAAAAGCGCCTCCTGGAGAGGCCAAGCTTGGATCTGCCTCCCACGCATCTTCCCCTCCACTGCTTCTCCTCTGCCCTTCCCCTCTGCCAATTCATCACAATGGCAGTTGATGTATCTTTTTTTTTACTATTTTATTTTTTAAAAATATTTATTTATTTGGCTAAATACCTGTCTGTACCAGGCCCAGGTGTGAAGTGTTCCTTTCACCTTGATGGTGTTCTCACTTAATCCTGTTCTCGCCTGGAATACTTTTCGAGTCTTTGTTGCAGCACCAAGAATCTTTGTTGCAGCATGCAGGCTGCTCTAGTCATGGCATGCGGCCTCTTTAGTTCCAGTATGCGGGCTTAGTTGCCCCTCAGTATGTGGGATCTTAGCTCCTCAACTGGGGATCGAATTGATGAGTCTCCAGATGCCAGGAAGGGAGCTAAAGACTACATTCCCTTGCATTGGAAGGTGGGTTCTTAACCACTGGACCACTGGGGAAGTCTCCTAGTTAATGTTTCTTGAGCCCTTTGCTGTCTGCTTATGCTGAGTGGTTTTACGTTTATTCATTCAACAAGTACGTATATGGAAAGCCTATGTGTCAGGCCTTGGTCTAGTGAATGATACAAACAAAAATCCCTGTCACCTAAGGGGGTTTACATTTTAGAGAGTGTACTCATGATCTGTAGTCATCTTAACAGCATTGGGCATCAGAGATTCCTGTGATTCTCACTCTGCAGATGAAGAAACTGAGGCTTAACCAGAAGAGTGACAAGTGATAAGGGGCAGACCTGGGGTTTGAGCCCCTGTATTCTAACTCCAGAGCCCATACTCTTCTACTCATGATCTGTAGTCATCTTAACAGCGTTGGGCATCAGAGATTCCTGTGATTCTCACTCTGCAGATGAAGAAACTGAGGCTTAACCAGAAGAGTGACAAGTGATAAGGGGCAGACCTGGGGTTTGAGCCCCTGTATTCTAACTTCAGAGCCCATACTCTTCACAGCTCTCCTGGCATGCAGGACCTCAGTGTGAGGACCAGAGAGCAGGGTGGAGTGAGTTATGCCAGCTCATCAACCCGTCCCGGCCAGGGTGTAGTACTGGAGCTTGGGAATGAACAAACACTGTCCTGTGATTTAGACTAACCTGGCAGTCAGCTAAGCCTGCAGAGCCAAGATCCCTCGGGAACAAGCAGGTGAGTAAGGAAGCTTCCTCCAACTCGTCTCCTCTGGTTCTTGCAGGGAAGAGGCCAGCAGCTCAGGCTGCTCTGACACAGACTCTACAGAACTGGCCAGCATCCTCTAGTGCCTACCGGATGGCCTGAAGCCACTATATACGGGGGAATCGAGGCCTGCTTGCCTGCTCCCTGAAAAGCTGGTCTCCAGATGCCAGGAAGGGAGCTAAAGACTTCATAGTAAGCGACCCAGGACACCTCCTGTGCCTATCATGGGGCGGGCACCAGCTGCCGGCCTCCCTGTGACCACCCTGGGGGCCAAGCCCAGGGACTGCTACTGTGAATATGCCAAGGACTGGTTGGGCCTCGCCTGGAACACTAATGTAGAAACGTTGTATACAGAGACTAATTAATAACTTAATGACCATGTAAATAGCAGTGTGTATGTATGTATATGTCTGTGAGCTATTAATGTTATTAATTTTCATAAAAGCTGGAAAACTGAGCTGCCTGTTTCTGCCTTTGTTCTCAGCAACTCACTGAGCCCTTCTGTTCCAGGATGCAGACAGTGAGAGGGAGCCAGAATGTTGTGGAGGAGTAACAGCAGCATTGGCTAACATTTACTAAATACCTGTCTGTACCAGGCCCAGGTGTGAAGTGTTCCTTTCACCTTGATGGCGTTCTCACTTAATCCTGGAAACCATTGTGCTGGGTCAGGACTGTCCTCATTTTATTTTATTTTATTTTATTAGTATTTTTAAATGTTTTGGCTATGTGGCATGTGGGATCTTAGTTCCCCAACCAGGGTTAGAATCCATGCCCTCTGCAGTGGGAGCACAGTCTTAACTACTGGACCACCAGGGAAGTCCCCTGACCCATTTTACAGATGAGGAAACTAAGCCCCACTATTGAGAGAAACTTGGCTAAACTCACACAGCCAATAGAGATCTAACTGGAATAACATCCCAGGTGTGAGACTCCAGTATCTTAACCACTATCCACTGTACCCTGAGTCTGAGAACAACCAGTTTCTCTGCTCAGGCCGATGTGCCCTGCTTCCCACTCTGTGCGCTCCGGTTCCCGCCCTGTATGTGCCTGAGCATGCAGGGCTGGCTGTGTAGGGGCAGATTCTGTGATTAGGACCCTGGGGGCCTGAGAGAGCTGTGATTCTCTGTCACTGATGACAGTATGGGAAGGCAGGTCTATGCGTTGGTTGAGGGGAAGGATCTCACCACTGGTGTCGGGGAGGAGGGCAGTGGGAAAGGCCTAGTGTGTAGCATTTGCCTATTTCCAGAGTGTAAATATTCCCACTGTAGCCAATTTCAAGTTACCAGTGGTTGTTCTATCCTGAAAATTTCCTGAAATTTTAATAATTGGCCCTCGCAAGCTGGTAGAAGCTTGTTTTAGCAAGTCATTGCGTGTAACACACTCAGGCCAAGCTCCTCCCGTCAAAAAAAAAAAAATCAAGAAAACAGCACTTGCAGGATTAGAGGCTATGAGTCTAGCCCTTTATTTTATTGTTATTATTCATTTTAAAAAATTTTGTTTTCTTTTTTCATTTAGCCCTTTATTTTATGTAGATGGATAAGTGAGGCCCAGAGAAGAAACATGGTTAAACTGTTTAGGCTTGATTTTTACTTTGGGTTTGGGGCTCCATTTTTTTTTTTTTTTTTGAATTGGAGCTCCATTTACTGGATGAAGCTCTGTACAACCACTTTTACAGGCACTGTTGCACATGCCTAATAAATATAAATTTCATTAGTCCTCATAACTTCCCCATATTATAGATCAGGAAACTGAGGTGCAGAAAAATTAGTAAGTGGAGAATCTGATACCTGAACCCAGGCTATCTCACTATAGATGTGATGTGAAATCGCTCAGTCGTATCCGACTGTTTGTGACCCCATGAACTAGCCTACCAGGCTCCTCTGTCCATGGGATTTTCCAGGCAAGAGTACTAGAGTGGGTTGCCATTGCCTTCTCCAGAGGATCTTCCCAACCCAGGGATCGAACTCGGATCTCCTGCATTGTAGGCAGATGCTTTACCATCTGAGCCACCGGGGAAGTCATCTCACTCTAGGGCCTGTGTTCTTGAACCACTGCTTTAGGCTGTTATATGAACCAATAGTTCTGCCACCACTAAGCCAGGTCCCCCTGCTGCCTTTGGAGCTGACCTCAGGGTCAGAGGCTGCTCTGGTCCAGTCTCTACAGCTGAAGCATTCAAGGACTCTCAGCTTCCCTGGTGGCTCAGAGGTTAAAGCGTCTGCCCGCAATGCGGGAGACCTGGGTTCGATCCCTGGGTCGGGAAGATCCCCCGGAGAAGGGAATGGCAACCCACTCCAGTATTCTTGCCTGGAGAATCCCTTGGACAGAGGAGCCTGGTGGGCTACAGTCCACAGGGTTGCAAAGAATCGGACACAACTGAGCTACTTCATTTCACTAACACCTCCCTTCTCCCTCCACTCTAATCAATAAGCATCAAATTCTATCTTTAAAACAGAAATTCCCTAAAACACCCAAGTTTGCTTCTTTCCCTCTCCCTGCAATAGCTTCCCAGGTTTTATCTTCTCTCACCTGGATGATTGTACCTGTGTCTTCACTGGCCTCGATTTGATCTCCTCAAACCATATCTGATTCCTTCTGCAAGCTATTTAAGATAACCAAGTAGCTCTCCAGGTTAGAAACTTCTTTTGAGTCCCCATTATCAGATGCAAATGTTCTACCTGATTTTCTCAGGAATCCTTATCTCTACCATCTTTTTAAGATGCAAATTTTTAAAAAGAGGGTTAAGTCATTTAGAACTTGACACTTCCTTGGAGGTTCAGATGATAAAGGATCTATCTGCAGTGCGGGAGACCCAGGTTCTATCCCTAGGTTGGGAAGATCCCCTGGAAAGGAGACTGGCAACCCACTCCGGCATTCTTGCCTGAAGAATTCCATGGACAGACGAGGCTAGCCAACTACAGTCCATGGGATTGCAAAGAGCTGGACACGACCGAGTGACTAACACATCTTCAGGAGGAAATCCAAGACCCCTGCCAACTTCCCAGCTCCAGGTTATATGCAGGCCCTGCCTGGCCCTGGAACGTACCTCTGACCTCTGGTACTCCAGCATGTCTTGGCTCCAGCGTGCCTCTCATAAGCTGTTCTGTCTCCTTCATCTTTAGGGCAACTCTGGGAATCAATGCCCTCATCATGGCACCGGGCAAGGAGGGAAGGGGTGGGCTGTTTGGAGCCAAATTAATGAGCTAAGACTTTAATGAATTAATGAACGAGGGCTTTGTCAGCTACACCCAACTCCCACTCACCGACTTCCCTTCTCAGTTTCCCCCAACTCTACAATGAGGATTTGGAGTTGAAAACCCTTACCTCTCCAGTTTCATTTTCACAGAAAATTGCTCTCCTCAAAAACCCCTTCTGACTTTTGAGGGCATGATTTAGGAGGCGGGATAGGTGGGGGAAGTGGGAAAGCAATCTGGGATCTCAGAGATGGCTTGGATCACTGGCTGCTCCACGACTCTTCTGGACAGCTCCTACTTTCCTTTGGGAGACGTTGCCGCCTTGACTTCCTTCACACTTGGATCCAACAGCACTATAAACCCTGCCTCTCCCTCCCTCTTCACTGTCCTCAGCCAGGCCAACCACACACCCCTCCACAGACCCCCTGCTAAGGACCAGGTGTGGCTTTGGCTCCACCTGCTGGAAGAAAGGGGAAATACCTTTTAACACAGCAAAGAAGGATTTCCAGACCTATCATTGACTGGCTCGAGGACTCTGTTCTTTAGTCACTAAGTCGTGTCCAGCTCTTTGCGACCCCATGGACTGCAGCACATCAGGCCTCCTTGTCCTTCACTATCTCCCAGAGTTTGCTCAAACTCATGTCCATTGAGTCAGTGATGTCATCAAACCATCTCATCCTCCATCGCCCCCTTCTCCTGCCCTCAATCTTTCCCAGCATCAGGGTCTATTCCAATGAGTCGACTCTTTGCATCAGGTGACCAAAATATTGGAGCTTCAGTTTCAGCATCAGCCCTTCCCGTGAATATTCAGGGCTGATTTCCTTTAGGATTGATTGGTTTGATCTCCTTGCTGTCCAAGGGGCTCTCAAGAGTTCTCTAGCACCACAGTTTGAAAGCATCCTTTCTTTGGTGCTCAGCCTTCGTTATGGTCCAACTCTCACATCCATACATGACTACTGGAAAAACCATAGCTTTGACTATATTGCCCTTTGTTGGCAAAGTGATGTCTCTGCTTTTTAATACACTGTCTAGGTTTGTTATGGCTTTTCTTCTCTCTCAGTCGTGTCCGACTCTTTGCCACCCTGTGGACTGTAGCCTACCAGGCTTCTCTGTCCATGGGATTCTCCAGGCAAGAATACTGGAGTGCATTGCCATTTCCCTTTCCAGGGGATCTTCCGGACCCAGGGATTGAACCTAGGTTTCCTGCATTGCAGGGAGACGCTTTACCCTCTGAACCACCAAACAGCAAGCGTCTTTTAATTTCATTCCTGTAGTCACTGTCCACAGTGATTCTAGGACCCTGGCTATCCATTTATGCAACAAATACTTATAATGAGCCTATTATGTGTCATACATCGACTAGGCTCTAAGGATAGAGTGGTGAACAAAACAGAGCTTACATTCTTGGTGGGGCCCATGACAAATAAATGGACATGCAAATAAAATAACTTCGGATTGTAGTAAGTGCCATGAAAGAAATAAGCAGGTTGCGCTAATAGAGGGAACTGATACAGAGGTCGTTTTATTTTAAGATTTTTTATGTGAACCATTTTAAAAGTCTTTATTGAATTTATTACAATATTGCTTCTGTTTTATGTTTTGGTTTTTTGGCCACAAGGCATGTGGGATCTTAACTCCCAGACCAGAGATCGAACCTGCACCCCCTGGATTAGAAGGTGAAATCTTAACCACTGGACTGATAGGGAAGTCTCTATTTTAAGTTTATTTTAAACAGATGTTCAGGAAAGAATGTTCTGAGAGAGTGATGTTTGAATCGAATCACAAAGGAGGAGAATTAGCCAGACGTTTGAAGAGCTTGGGGGAAAGCTTTGCAGGTAGAGGAGACAGCTAACATAAAAACCCTGGGGTAGGAAAGAGCCTGGCGTATGTGAAAGACTGGAAGAGAACAGTGCAGCCAGAAGGTCGTGAAGGAGAGGATAGGTGTTGTGAGCTGGGTTTGGAGAGGCATGCGGGGCCCTGCAGCCCACAGTGAGTTTCAATTTTATTTTTAAGAGCAACCAAAAGTCATTGAAGAGGTTTAATCAGAAAACTGATTTACATTTTTAAAAAAGTGAAGGCAGACGCAGGTGGCACCAGGCTTTGTGAACCACGTTAAGTGTTTTGGTCTTTATTCTAAGAGCAGACAGAAGCCACTGATGAGTCTTTTCTGTTGGGGAACCATGTGATAGATAGATCAGGAGTTTAGAAAGACGCATCATCTGCTTTGTGGAGAGAAGACTGAAGGCAGTGAAAGTGGAACAAGATGACTAATGAAGAGGCTGCTCCTGTAATATTCCTGGGTAATGAAAAGCACCGGAGTGGCCCTGGAAATAGAAGAAATAGTGGTATTGCTGGCAGTGGAAACAGTGGTACTGCTGGCGGTGGAAATAGAAGGCAGATTCGGCAGCTGATTGGCCTGGCAAGTTGACAGAGGAATGGTGAGAGAGGGAAGGGAGAGAGAAATGAAGGCAATGCCTAGATTTCTAACTTAGGAAACAGATTGCACTTCTGCTGGGTAATAGAGGGAACATGGAGATGGAGCAAAGTTGGGGGACAAAACAAATAATTTGTCACCTGTTTGTATCATTTTCATATAAAAAGAAATAGTGTTACTTTATATTAATATTAATAATATTACTTAGAAATTCCACTAAATCAGGAAAAAGATACACACGATCACCACTATCTAACCTTTCATTGGAGATATGAGCCGATGCAATTCGATAAAAAAAGAAATAAAAATTGGAAAGGAGTAGGTCAAGTTATCTTTATTTGTCGATGGTAGTTTTGTAGTCCAGGAGAACCCAAGTGAATCAACTGAAAACCTAAACAAAAAAAGTCAGCAAGGAAATGTGTTATAAAATTAATATACAAAAATCAATACCCTTTACATATACAAACTGAAACAGTTAAAACTGCATCCTTTGACATGATGACCACTACCATGTGTAGCTATTTGAATTTAAAAGTAAAATAATTAAATTGAATAAAAACAAAATTCAGTTTCTCAGTCCGACTGGTCACATTTTAAGTTCTCAGTAGTCACATGTGCTTCGTGGCTACTGTATTCATATAGTTATAGAACACACCCAGCATGGCAGAAAGTTCTGTTGACCAGTGCTGAGCTGGAAGATATAATGAAAGAGAGCGACAGAACACCTAGGAATAAGAAAGAAATAGCTCTATATCAAACCACATGACGTGGGCACAGCCCTTCTGTCTAGATTTCTGTGTATTCCAGGTCACAGCCAAAGTCCCCTCTCTTTGAGAATTTTCCCAGACTCTAACAGGCTGAGTCAGAGGTTCCTCTAGGATCCCCTAATTAAACATACAGTTGATCCTCATTAGTTGCCAATTCCGTGTTTGTGAATTTCCTTACTTGCTAAAATTTATTAGCAACCCTAAGAAGGGAGGCAGGAGAGGGAAGAAGAAAGAAGCAGCAATGAGAGAAGTGGTGGAAAGCCAGGCAAGGGTTAGGACTGGGTGTTTTGGATGATATCCAGAGCCTCCGCCTTTTTCTCCAGGGAAGCTGAGCATGGCAGGGTGGGGCTCAGAGCTCCAGGGCAATCAAGGAAGGGAACGATTGCTATGGCCTAAAACATTGTTCATTTTCCGGGGTGAGGCCCAAACCCTAAAGTGGCCCAGCCTTGAGTGAGCTCTGATTGCTCACCCATCCAGGAAATTACCTTCTGTCTGACAGAGATCCTGTTGAAAATGACCTGGGGTGGGTACACTAGGTCCCCGCTGCAAGCTGATCCAGTATGGCCTGGATAGCTTGGAGGGAGTGTGGAATATGCTGGGGTGATCGAGGTCGGAGGAGCAAGGCGGGCGCAGGACTGCCCGCCCTTAGAGTGGTTCATCAGAGACAAGGGAAGAGGCCTGAAGTCTCTCTGTCCCCCACCGGAGTCACGCAGTCACTCATCCCGGTACCTTCACCTTAGGACTCCCATGCAGCCTCAAAGGATGTCTATACTGAAGAAGGCAGGGAACCTCCCAGGGTAGCCCCCAGGCTCAGAGAGGGCGATGGAGTCACACAAGGTCACACAGCCAACCAAGACAGAAGCAGAGTGCAATCTAGTCCTCATTTCCCCACTTAGTATCACTTTTCTTTTCCCACCAAATGGTCACTCTCTTAAGGACCCAGACTCTTGTACTGTATCGGTCTCTTCCCCTTTACTTCTACCAGGCCCAGATTCCTGAGCTAGTTTCCCAGTGGATGGGTTTGGTCTTTTCTGTTAACACCCAGTGCTATGCAGTTCCACTCCCAGCTATTCCTTAAAGGGACCCAGACACAGGAGCCACAAGGGAAGAGACCCAGGTTGTCTAACCCAACTTCCACCTGTTGCTTGGACGCCCCTACAACATTCCTGCCTTATGGATGGCTGGCTGCATTTTGCTCACACATGCCATTGGCAGACAGTTTATGATGGTTCAAGTTGGTCTGTTTTATTTGTAAAGAAAGAAAGTGAAAGTCACTCAGTCGTGTCCCACACTTTGCGACCCCCATGGACTATACAGTCCATGGAATTCTCCAGGCCAGAATACTGGAGTGGGTAGCCTTTCCCTTCTCCAGGGGATCTTCCCAATCCAGGGATCAAACAGAGGTCTCTGGCATTGCAAGTGAATTCTGTACCAGCTGAGCCACAAGGGAACCCCAAGAATACTGGAGTGGGTAGCCTATCCTTTCTCCAGTGGATCTTCCCGAACCAAGAAATGGACCGGGGTCTCCGGCATTGCAGGCAGATTCTTTAGCAACTGAGCTATCAGGGAAGCCCATTTTATTTGTAAAGAAAGGTGTTAAAAAAAGAGATTCCTCATCCTAATTGGAACTAGGTCATTGTGGTTTGTCCCCATAAATCCACAAAACACACCCTCCCTCCTTCCATTTCCTATTTAAGAGTCCATTTCTAGACTCTTCATTGTGTTTCAGTGATCGTATTTGTCTATTGTTGCTCCAAAGTCTCCCTGTATTAATTACTATAGCTTTATAAATCTCAAAATCTTCCAACTCTTTGGAAGTTGATGAAAGTCTTCCAACTTTTTTTCAAGAGTTCTTGGATATTCTAGGTCCTTTAATTAGCATATAAATTTTGCTCTCACTTTATCAATTTATATACAATCACACACACACACACACACACACACACATTCTATACATATGGAATTTTAATTGAATTGCGCTGAGCCTATAGACCAATTTGGAAAAAGCTGATAACAATATTGAGTCTTCCAATTCATGAACATGGACCATCTGTCCATTTACTGAGGTTGTGTTTAATTTTTCTCTAGATAAGTCTTCTTTTTTTGCTTTTGGTCATGCAGCTTGTGAGAGCTTAGTTCCCCCACCAGGAATTGAACTTGGGTCCCAGACAGGAAGACCACAAACTCCTAACCACTGGACCACCAGAGAATTTCCTCTCGAGATAAGTTTTATAGTTTTCAGTGTTGAGGTCTTGCACAACTTTGATAGATTTATTCCTAGGTATTTAATATTTTTCATGCAGTTAAAAACGGTATTGTTTTTAAGTTTCGTTTTTCCAGTTGTTTCTTGCTAGTTTGTAGAAATACATTTGTTAAGTATATTGATCTTGTATCCAGTAGTCTTTTAAATTCACTTATTAATTCTAAGAATCCTTCACATATTTAAAAATTTTTTTCATCCATCTAATGTTCCAGCTGGTATCTTCATTCTTTTAAAGCATCCCATGTTTTGACCATCATGCTTATATTTCTGACTCTCTTAAATATCCTGAATCCATTAACTTTCTAAGTCCTTTAGGACCTCCAGCCTATTGACTCTACCACCTTTTTATTGCCCTTCACCTTGCCTACTTACCTCTTGGGGTCCATGGTCTCATCATTATCGTTATTTTCTTGCCCCTTCCCCTCTATAGAGGGGAATCTATAGATCTTGCCTGGATACATTTCTGTTTCAGTCCAAACCCCAGGCTCAAGGTGGTTGAGAAAAAGACACAATGATGTTGACTAATTTTGCAATAAATGGGTCTCTAATGCTACTCAGTTCCCCCCAGTCCCTTTTTTCTTTTACTCTCAACTGACTACCTCACACCTTCTATCTTCTCAAACCTCCAAAGCCTTCTTTCCATCTTCACTCTCAACTCATGATCTTGCTTCTTATTTCACTGGAAGAGCAATCAAAAGAGGACCTCTGCATTCTACAACCACATCAACCTACCCACCAGCACAGCTGCTGCTACTGCTAAGTCACTTCAGTCGTGTCCGACTCTGTGCGACCCCATAGACGGCAGCCCAACAGGCTCCCCCGTCCCTGGGATTCTCCAGGCAAGAACACTGGAGTGGGTTGCCATTTCCTTCTCCAATGCAGGAAAGTGAAAATTGAAAGTGAAGTTGCTCAGTCGAGTCCGACTCTTAGCGACCCCATGGGCTGCAGCCTACCAGGCTCCTCCATCCATGGGATTTTCCAGGCAAGAGTACTGGAGTGGGGTGCCATTGCCCACCAGCACATGCACTCTCTTATTCAAGCACATTCCTTCTACAATAGCTTTATCTTTCTCACATCTTCCTCTTCTCCCTATCTAATAATTCCTTCTTAGCAGCTTACAAACACATCATGTTATCTCCTATCTTAAAAACCAGATAAACCAAATCCCTCCTCTGACAGCACACTTTTTTTTTTCTAGGTACCAGCTCACTTCTCTAATCCACTTTATAGCAAAACATCTCAAAAGACTGACTTTACCCTCTCTACTTTGCCTACTCTTATTCTCTCTTGAACCCACTCCAGTCTACTCACCCTAAGCGGCAGGGAGTGCTGTACAGGGAGCAGAGAAACGAGCAGGATTGAGAGATGGGGATGACTGGACTCTAATTCATTCAGGCTTTGCCCCTCCATTCCACCGAAACTGCACTTATCAGGTCACCAAATGACCTCCGTGTTAAGTCCAGTGCTCAGTTGCCTTCATATTTGCTCATCTACAGCCCAGATGTTCATTTCCTCCTTGAAACTCCTTTGACCTCACAGGGACACCTTTCTCTCTTCTCTTCTTCCCTGCCTGACTTTCCTTCCATCTTCCCAACCTCTGCCTGAAGTGCTCAGGACCCAGTCTCAGACCTCTTTACACTACCTACTTTGGTCGATGGTTCTCAACTCTAATGATCAAATGCCCCTTTTAATTCAATTTACTTTTTAACTGTTTTATCATAAAGAATGTCAAACATACAAACAAAAATGGAGAGAATAGTACAGGGTATTCCTATATATCTATTGGTGGTGCTGGTTAGGGGCTAAGTCATGCCTGATTCTTGTGACCCTCTGTCCATGGGATTTCCTGGGCAGAATAGTGGAGTGGGTAGCCATTTCTTCTCCATCATGTGTCTATTATCTGGGTTCAGTACTTAATAATACTTCTCTCCATTTGCTTTATCTCTCCCTTTTTTTTTCTTTTTCTATTTTCTTTGCAAATCCCAGGCACCATGTCATTTTAATCCTACTTATTTCATTGAATCTCTTTTTTCTTTTTCTCTCTTTATTTCTTTTTTTTTGTAATTCAAGCAAAATTAATATGCATTTCTTAAAGACATGGGCCACTGTCTTGCAAAACCACAATGCCATAACCAAACCTAACACATTTAAAATAGTTCTTGGTATCATTTAATATCAGGTCCATAATTTACAGTTTCCCTAACGTCTCAGATATTTCTCGTTATCTTGAATTTGTTCAAATTTGGATACAAATAGGTCTCCACATTACATTTTGTTACTGTATCCTTTCAACATTATTCACTACCAGCAAGCAGTCCTTCTCCTCCCTTTATTTTTCACACGATTGACTTATTGCAGAAACCAGCTCAAAAGCCCTGTAGAATGTTCCACATTCTGGATCTACTTCCTTTTTATAACAAATCTTTTGTAATTTGCCCTTTACTGTCCTGAAATAAGATTCAGAAATAATGTAGCTACTGTATCAGTTAGGGTCTGGCAGGAAACAGATGGCACACTCAAGCCGAGTCCAATTGAGTTCAGTTTTATGAAGGGATTATTGACAAAGATGTGGGCAAAGTTAAGGGAACCAACAAGAAATGAGGAAGCACTGGAGGGCGTGTCTCATCCCTGGGCCTGAAGGACCAAGATGAGGAGTGGTAGCTCTCTTTGGTTGAACACAACCGGAAGCCACTGGGCAAGGAAGCTGGTTGATGTCATGTATGAAAGTCTGCCTTCTGGGGCAGAGAGCAGGCAGAGAGCAGAACAGAGATCTGGAAGGGACAAATGGAGAAAACTCATAGCAATCTATACACATAATTTCAGAATAATGAATTTCCTGTTACAAGGAGAAACAAGAGGAAAACTAATGCATAAAGCGTTATATATTTGAATATGCAAAAATTTTGGACAACTTCACCAGAAGTCCTAATGGAACCATCAGATGCTTGCTTCCCAGAATCACTGTGTCTGCTGAAGCTGCACGTGCAGATGGATCCAGCAGAACTGGAGTGGCATCTCAAATACAGAGAAAAGCTGTGTGGTTGATTTTCTGAACAAGGCAAAACATCCTCTTCCATCAATTACGTGGAAATGGTGTTCCTGGGAAACTTGATGTATATTAAAACCATATGTTGAATACTCTGTGTTTATGTGGAGAATCAATTTAGGCTCTATGTTGAGATAAATAATAAGCATATTTTTCATCAAATGAATATCTGATAGGACATTTGAAAGTAGTGTGGAACATGAGACAATTTCTGTTGTGCAGAACTGTCCCGTCCATTGCAGGATGCTGAGGAGCTCTGGCCCCACCCACTAAAGCCTCATAGTGCTCCCCACCTAATCACTATGACATTACCTAACCCCCAGTCCCCACCCCCAAAAAAAAATTCTGGCAATTTTCCAAAATTTTCTTCAGTGGGTGGATTATCCTGTTGGAGAATCACTGGCTTACGTGATCTCCTCCAGTCTCGTGGGTTTAAGTGTACTGACAGCTTCTGATTTATTCATTTAGGCTCATCTTCTTTCCTGAGTTCACACTTGTAGATTCAATTTCTACCTCATGTCTCTCTTTATATCACTAACTGGTATCTCAAAATTTATCTCTAAAACTAAGACCTTGAATCTACTTCTCAGCTCGGACACCCCCACCCTTTTCCTCTCCCAGATTTATTTTAGTTTAGTGACAGTTTAATTCTCCTAGTTGTTCAGGTCAAAAACATCTGAATCATTCCCGACACCTCCCTTTTTCTCACGCTCCACTTGGAATTCATCAGCCAATTCTGTTGGCTCCACCTTCAAGTGTTAGTTACTCAGTTGTGTCTGACTCTTTGGACCGTAGCCCGCCAGGTTCCTCTGTCCATGGAGTTTTCCAGGCAAGAACACTGGAGTGGGCTGCCATTTCCTTCTCTGGGAGAATCTTTCAAGCCAGGGGTTGAACTTACATCTTCAACTCCTGCATTGCAGGTGGTTGTCTCCTGCATTGCAGGTGGATTCTTTACTCACTGAGCCTTTGCAGAAGCCCCCATCATATGAATTTTGGGGGAACACAATTCAGCCTCTAACAGTTGCATTGTATTAAGGAGAACATTACTATTGTTTGAAAGTTAAATATAGACAGAAAATGTGTATGAATTTCACTGACTAGCCAAAGGGATAGACCATACCAGGTTGTTGGCATCTCAGTACCATTCTAACTTCCATCTAAGATTCATCCTCACTTTCCTTATATTTTGGAGGCTGGAAGACTTAGGATTACATTTCCCAGATTCCTTTAACAGCATGGTTCTAGACTGGGTCTTGCAAATGAGAGGCGTGCACGTGAGATTTGCAAGGCAGATCGTTACTCTATCAGTGGTGACCAAACTATAGCTTCCGCAGGCAGCAGGTGATTTGGGGTGTAACTTCAGATATATTCCTGTAAATTACCCACTTTCGTGTTTCTGGTAGCTAAGATCCTTGGTGTTGGTTCCTTATGATTTCTGTACTTCTTGATTTCCTAAACATTAGCAGACATATTTTTGGCTGCAGGATTCTTTGCAAGGTACTTGCCAAAATCTCATATTATTCGTTACAAAGCCCTCTTCTTCCTCAATTGTACAGCCACGGAGACCAGACTGGGCAGGACAGTGTGCAGTAGCCTGGTTCTCCAACCAAGAGCAGAGGCAAGGAGCTTTCATAACACCCTCAGGACTTGGGGTCTGACATTTTTCCCAAGGTAACTCTGCGCCTGGTGGTTGGTTGCAGGACATTTAGGGAGATGAATTAAATATTGCGCTAGGATCAGAAGTCCTTAGTTCTAGGCCCAGCCTAGGTGATTGCTACATGGCCTTGAGCAAAATCCCTGTCTTTTGGGATCTCCCTTTCCCCATATATAAAATAGGAGAAAGAAGAAGAAAACACATTTGAATAATAGCTAATATTTACATACTAATTTCTATGTTGTCATTATTCTGAGGACTTTTTGTACATCCACTCATTGAATCATCACAAAAATCATATGAGAAATGTAGTATTTCTATCTTACATTTGGGGAAACAGATATTAAGAAACTTACCCAAGGGAATTCCCTGGTGGTCCAGTGGCTAAGATTCCAAGCTCCCAGTGCAGGAGGCCTGGCTTCAGTCCCTGGTCAGGGAACTAGATCCTACATGCCACAGCTAAGACTGAAGATCCTATGTGCCACAATTAAGACCCAGCACAGCCAAACAAACCAATAAAACAAGTAAATACTGAAGAAAAACAAAACAAATCTAAATTGCTTTTTAAAATACACTTCTTTTTAAAAAAAAGAGAGAAAAGAAAGAAACTTACCCAAGTCACCCAGGAAGTCACAGTTTCACTGGTGGGTTTTAGCCAGTAAACTTTTTGGCCACTTGTGTGACAGATGGCAACTGAGGGCTTCTTAGGCAGCTCAGTTGTAAAGAATCTGCCTGCTAATGCAGACATGGGTTTAATCCCTGATCCAGGAAGATCCCACACGCTGAGGTGTAAGACCCTGCACCACAACTAATGAGACTGTGATCTAGAGCTCAGGAGCTGCAACTGTTGAGCCCACACGCTGCAGATACTGAAGTCCATGGGCCTAGTGCCCCGTGCTCTGAAACAGGAGAAGCCACCACGAGAAGCCTGCGCACTGCAATAGAGAGCAGCTCCTGCTCGCCGCAAATAGAGAAAAGCCCACACAGCAACAAAGACTCAGCACAGCCAAAACAAATAAATACATAAATAAAATTTTGAAATGGTAACCTATCTACAGCTTGGAAATGGCTCGTTTGAGATGTAGTGACCTTTGTCCCAAGTTCTTTGACCTCCCCAGCCAAAGCAGGAATTCACTGGATCCAGAAGCTATTCTGTTTCTTTTTCTTATATGTCTGTCTGCACATCTTTGCTCAGCATTTTTCCCCCACTAACAGGTAGAAGACGGCCAGCTCATAGCTCTGAAACATACTTCTCTGTTCAAGCGACCTCCCACATTTGAATTGGCCACTCTTGATTCTAATTATTGATTTCCCTGAGAGAGACCCTATCAACTTAGCTGGAATCTGGAAGTGATAGCAGTCCAATCACTTGGAGGTGACACATTCGCTCTCTTGACTATAAAGGTATTTAGATCCTTTCTCACTGTTGTAGCCATGTGTTCTGGGAAACAAATTCACTCCAAAGGACAATGCAGAAGTCCTGGGATTTCTTTGGAAGGAATGATGCTAAAGCTGAAACTCCAATACTTTGGCCACCTCATGCAAAGAGTTGACTCATTGGAAAAGACCCTGATGCTGGGAGGGATTGGGAACAGGAGGAGAAGGGGACAACGGAGGATGAGATGGCTGGATGGCGTCACTGACTCGATGGACATGAGTCTGAGTGAACTCCGGTAGATGGTGATGAACAGGGAGGCCTGGCGTGCTGCGATTCATGGGGTCGCAGAGTCGGACACGACTGAACGACTAAACTGGACTGAAGTGAAGCCTAGGTAGTTAACAGTGGGCAATTATAAATAGACCTGTGGTCATACCCCAATAAGCATAATAGAATTTATGATTATATTTGGTTACACAGATAATTAGCTTTAGGTAGTTAGAACAGGGAAAAGGAGTCCAGAATGGTGGCGGCTAAAAGATAAGGAAGAGAAAAGCCCATAAAAATAGAACAAAGGAAGGTCCGAGGACCGGAGTGAGGACCTCAGGTAGAACAACACTCCTGGCTAACTCAATTTACATAGGGCAGGCCCAGGGGGGAAAGAAAAACATATAAAAAGAGGAGCCAAAAGGCTCTCCCCACTACCCCCCGCCCCGGGCGTGCTGCGGCGCTCTTCTCTTCGCGTCTTTGGGTCGACAGGATGGATTTTCCCGTTATTATTTAAACAAAATAGAGCTGTAACACTGATTTGTCTAAGAACTATAACACGGTCCGTTCGAGACCTGAGAGCTGTGACACGCCGAGGGCTTTAATGTCCATCACTCCAAATTTTTGTTGTGACGAGACAGAACCGAGGAGAATACACTCGCCTGACAATTAGGGTATTCTTTTAGGCAATGGAGAGTCTAGGTACGAGCCCTGGGGCTCTTCCATGGGGTGGGGGTTGGGGTCTGGTTTTCCACTTGGTATGTCGTTTCCATAGATATCAGGCATATAGCTCAAAGTCCACAGTCCGGCCCAAGACAGAGTCCTGCTTTCAAGATGGAACCGGTTCTGTCTGTTTCCTCCTTCATCACCAGCTCAGGGACAATCATATCTCTCTCTCTCTATTGAAAAATCTCTTCTCCAGGCCTGGCAGCCAGCCTTCATCACCCAAGGACAGTCCAATTATAGTAGAAAGTAACTGCAATCTGAAGTTCTGGTATGGGATCATTGTCCAGGTCACCACTTACTGGCTGTGTGACCTCGGGTAAGTTATATAACGTCCCTGAGCTTCTGTGTAGTCATTTCAGAAAAATCAGAAAATGCAAACAATTCTAACTAGAAAAAGAAAACTACCTTCTTTGTCCCCTTCTTTTTACTAGGCTCCTTTTGATGTAACACACACAGGCACAGATGGGGGGAGTCTAAGGGTTTAATTTCAAAGCCTTGGCAGGATCTTTGTGTCTTTGTAGGAAAAGGAAAAGCCATTAAGCAGTACCTGGCCCTTCAATAGGCCTACTCATTATTCCCAGAGGGCCTAAGTGAACACAGTTGGGGAGGCCAAAGATCAAAGAAAGAAATAAAACTGTTCTGCATTGCAAATAGAAGTCCTATTCCATTGTGAGAGAGATGGCCTTGCAAATTTCGAGGGTAGAGGAGGTGAGAGAGCTAAGTCGGGAACAATTAGTGAAACCCAAGAGGGGAGAATTATATAAACCTCTAGGGGAAGGTAGGCAACAGGGTAAGTATGGGAGGGGTAGGTTTCCCCTTCCTGTTCTGACCCAGTTGGTGGCAGCAGGCCACCTCTAATCTAATCTAATGGGACTCCTTTGAGGAATTTAGTAAAGGGCGCCCCTTCCCTGAGTGGGTGCAGCTCTGTGCCAGTGTGCAGGGTTTGGAAAGTGGAGTGTGAGCTGAGGGGCTTCCCTGGTGGCTCAGGTGGTAAAGAATCTGCCTACAATGCAGGAGACCTGTGTCAGGAAGATCCCCTGGAGAAGGGAGTAGCTACCCACTCCAGTATTCTTGCCTGGAAAATTCCATGGACAGGCGCCTACACACTTTATGGTCCCCAAAGCTATGCTCAGCAGCCCTGAGGGCCAGCCATCAGTGTAGACCAGTGGGCCACAGGAAGATCTGCTTAGGAGATGGGCCCTAATGGAGCCAAAACAAGGGTGATGCCCAGAGTTCTGCCCCATCTCAAAACACACCTGCTGAGATGAGAAAAGGAGAGACCAAGCATTCAGCCCAACTTGCAGCCCTCTGAGATTACTTAAAATTGCTTCTACCAAATAAATAAAGAACAAAGCAAACAAACAAAAAATTGCCTCTAACCTCCAATTCTAAACCCTGTGGAGGAAATCCACAGCATCCTTAAGAATCCTGTGAATTCCTAGGGTTTGCATTCTCAGGTTATCCTACTGGGTTCCTGATCTCTTCCACATGCATGACCTCACTTCTTTCTTCAACTTTTACAAAAACTGCTCAAACTAAGCATTCATTTGAGGAGCAGGTTTAAAACTGGGGTGGGGGTAGGGGTCAGGGAAGTATTTGCAGTGAAGAAGGGAAAGCTCCAATTTTAAAATTCTTTTCAGTTATTCTGCCATTTTACGGGTTTCTCACTCACATTTAACCCTGTGTACATCCAATCCTCGAGAATTTTGCTAGCTCCTATTGCTCTTTCTTTCCTATATGTTCCTCCTTCTGGAACTGCCTTCTGCACTCCACTGTGTCCTTCTCTATTATGCAGAGCAATTCAGCTTTCCCCAGCTCTGAATGTGCAACATGGATATCCAAACTCATCAAGTGGGGGTCTTAACGAAATCCATCCTTCTTATAACGCTATACATATGATGTAGTTGCCCGAAACTAAAGAAAAGAAAAAAAAGCTTCATTTACCACAAAATGCTGGTAAACCTCCTGGGTAATGTGGTACTTAATAAATAGGAGCTGTACAATATCAGGTAAAGTTAGTTTTAGTCAGAAATATATTGATCTTCTATTAGCGTGACCTTTAAATATAAATTAGGGGCTTTCCTTGGGGCTCAGCGGAAAAGAATTCGCCTGCCAATGCAGGAGACATGGGTTTGATCCCTGGGACTGGAAGATCCCCTGGAAAAGGAAATGGCAACCCACTCCAGTATTCTTCTCTGGAAAACCCCATGGACAGAATAAGGTCTCTTGAGGTCTTCTGTTTGTCACTCACTAAAGTATGGAAGTGGAGAAGGCAATGGCACCCCACTCCAGTACTCTTGCCTGGAAAATCCCATGGGTGGAGGAGCCTGGTAGGCTGCAGTCCATGGGGTCACTACGAGTAGGACACGACTGAGCGACTTCACTTTCAGTTTTCACTTTCATGCATTGGAGAAGGAAATGGCAACCCACTCCAGTGTTCTTGCCTGGAGAATCCCAGGGACAGAGGAGCCTGGTGGGCTGCTGTCTATGGGGTCGCACAGAGAGGTGGAGGAGCCTGGTAGGCTGCAGTCCATGGGGTCACTACGAGTAGGACACGACTGAGCGACTTCACTTTCAGTTTTCACTTTCATGCATTGGAGAAGGAAATGGCAACCCACTCCAGTGTTCTTGCCTGGAGAATCCCAGGGACAGAGGAGCCTGGTGGGCTGCTGTCTATGGGGTCGCACAGAGAGTCGGACACGACTGAAGCAACTTAGCAGCAGCAGCTAAGTATGGAAGAGACGATGGGCTTTGTAGGGTCTGAGGATTATACAGTTTTACCGAGTACTTTCTACTTTATTTTATGACTGCAAGTCATGTGGGATTTTGTTTCCCCAACCAGGGATCGAACCCACGGCCCCTGAGGTAGAAGAGCAGAGTATTAACCCCTGGACCACCGGTGCCTTTTAAAAATGCTGGTTCTTAAACAATTAAAAATTATTATTATAAATGTAGCTCAGTGAGACTTCAATGTCCTGCTTTGGAAATGATGAAGGGGAAGGGTGCTGCACCTGGGAAGAGCTGTCACAAGTTAAGCCTTTCTGTGCAGTTTTGCCTAAAGATGGAGCTATCAGAGTCAATGCATATCCAGAGTATTTTGATTGTCCATGATTTATTTGGGCAAAGAGATCAAAGGAAACAATCTTACCTGGAGTTAAATTTAATAAATCAGAAAGTGTGCTGTGTTCCAAGAAGTTCAAATACATCCTGCCCAGACTTCAGAGAATCACAGTTCATATCCTGGATGATAGAGAGGCGAGGCCAAGAGGAACTATTGCAAACTGGTCTCTCTCTGTTCTATGGAGAAGTGATGATGAAGCTGACATAGAAGTGTTTTGTTTCTGTTGTTGTTTTTAATGTGGCTATGCCGTGAACTCCCTGATGTTCAAGCTGGCTTTAGAAAAGGCAGAGGAACCAGAGATCAAATTGCCAACATCCGCTGGATCATGGAAAAAGCAAGAGAGTTCCAGAAAAACATCTACTTCTGCTTTATTGACTATGCCAAAGCCTTTGACTGTGTGGATCACAATAAACTGTGGACAATTCTGAAAGAGATGGGAATACCAGACCACCTAACCTGCCTCTTGAGAAATCTGTATGCAGGTCAGGAAGCAACAGTTAGGACTGGACATGGAACAACAGACTGGTTCCAAATAGGAAAAGGAGTCCGTCAAGGCTGTATATTGTCACCCTGCTTATTTAA
>SJYT01057176.1:95575-147873 GCA_006410635.1 Cephalophus harveyi
TAACCTCAGATATGCAGATGACACCACCCTTATGGCAGAAAGTGAAGAGGAGCTAAAAAGCCTCTTGATGAAAGTGAAAGAGGAGAGCGAAAAAGTTGGCTTAAAGCTCAACATTCAGAAAACGAAGATCATGGCATCTGGTCCCATCACTTCATGGGAAATAGATGGGGAAACAGTGGAAACAGTGTCAGACTTTTTTTTTGTGCTCTAAAATCACTGCAGGTGGTGACTGCAGCCATGAAATTAGAAGACACTTACTCCTTGGAAGAAAAGTTATGACCAACCTAGATAGCATATTGAAAAGTAGAGACATTACTTTGCCAACAAAGGTCTGTCTAGTCAAGGCTATGGTTTTTTCAGTGGTCATGTATGGATATGAAAGTTGAACTGTGAAGAAAGCTGAGTGCCGAAGAATTGATGCTTTTGAAGTGTGGTGCTGGAGAAGACTCTTGAGAGTCCCTTGGACTGCAAGAAAATCCAACCAGTCCATCCTAAAGGAGATCAGCCCTGGGATTTCTTTGGACAGAATGATCCTAAGGCTGAAACTCCAGTACTTTGGCCACCTCATGCGAAGAGTTGACTCATTGGAAAAGACTCTGATGCTGGGAGGGATTGGAGGCAGGAGGAGAAGGGGACGACAGATGATGAGATGGCTGGATGGCATCACTGACTCGATGGATGCGAGTCTGAGTGAACTCTGGGAGTTGGTGATGGACAGGGAGGCCTGGCGTGCTGCGATTCATGGGGTTGCAAAGAATCGGACACGACTGAGCAACTGAACTGAACTGATGCTCAGTAATCTTTAATCCAATTTTCTGTTCATGGGCTGGGTTGTGTTCCTTCCCTATTGTTTGACCTGAGACCAAACTATGGTGGAGGTAATGAAGAAAGTGGCAACCTCCCTCAAAAGGTCCCGTGCAGGCAGTGCTACACTCAGTGCCCCCGACCCTGCCGCAGACCACCGGCCCATGCCTCCACTGGAGACTCCAGGACACTCCCAGGCAAGTCTGGGTCAGACTCGTGTGAGGTCACTGCTCCCTTCTCTTGGTTTCCTGGTGTATGCAAGGTTTTGTTTGTGCCCTTCAAGAGTCTGTTTCCCCAGTCCTATGTAAGTTCTGGCGGCTCTATGGTGGGGCTAATGACGACCTCCTCCAAGAGGGCTCATGCCACACCCAGGTCTGCTGCACCCGGAGCTCCTGCCCTGCAGGGCTGCTGCTGACCCGTACCTCCACAGGAGACACTCAGACACTCAAGGCAGGTCTGGCTCTGTGTGGGGGTCTCCTGGTGTGCACAAGGTTTTGCTTGAGCCCTTCGAGCATCTCTAGTGGGTATGGGATTTGATTTTGCTCCTCCTACCATCTTGCTGGGGCTTCTCCTTTACCCTCAGATGTTGAGTATCCCTTTTTTTTGTTAGTGGGATCCAACATTCTCCTGTCAATAGGTGAAAAAGCTGGCTTAAAATTCAACATTCAGAACACTAAGATCATGGCATCTGGTCCCATCACTTTATGGCAAATAGATGGGGAAACAATGGAAATAGTGAGAGACTTTATTTATTTTTTTTTTTGTGGTCTCCAAAATCACTGCAGATGGTGACTGCAGGCTTGAAATTAAAAGACACTTGCTCCTTGGGAGAAAAGCTATGACCAAGCTAGACAGTATATTAAAAAGTGGAGACATTACTTTGCTGACAAATGTCCGTCTAGTCAAAGCTATGGTTTTCCCAGTAGTCATGTATGGATGTGAGAGTTGGACTATAAAGAAAGCTGAGTGGTGAAGAATTGATGGTTTTGAACTGTGGTATTGGAGAAGACTCTTGAGAATTCCTCCTGCAAGGATGTCCAACCAGTCAATTCTAAAGGAAATCAGTCCTGAATATTAATTGGGAGGACTGATGCCGAAGCTGAAATTCCAATACTTTGGCCACCTGAGACTCATTGGAAGAGACCCTGATGCTGGGAAAGATTGAAGGCAGGAGGAGAAGGGGATGACAGAGGATGAGATGGTTGAATGGCATCACCGACTCGATGGACATGAGTTTGAGCAAGCTCTAGGAGTTGGTGAAGGATAGGGAAGCCTGGCATACTATAGTCCATGGGGTCACAAAGAGTCAGACACGACTGAGTGACTGAACTGATGGGCTTCCCAGGCGGCGCTAGTGGTAAAAGAACCCGCCTGCCAATGCAGGAGATGTAAAAGACGCAGTTCAATCTTTGGTCAGGAAGATCCCCTGGAGAAGGGCATGGCAACCCACTCCAGTATTCTTGCCTGGAGAATCCCATGGACAGAGGAGCCTGGTGGGCTACAGTTCATAGGGTCATAAAGAGTTGGACACCACTGAAGCAACTTAGCATGCACACACATCCCGCATGTATACAGAAGCTCTGCATATTAATAAACTTGCTTTTGGGGACTTCCCTGGTGGTTCAGTTGTTAAGAATCCGCCTTCCAATGCAGGAGACTTGGGTTCAATCACTGGTTGGGGAACTAAGATCCCACATGCCACAGGACAGCTAAGCCTGTTTTCTGCAACTAGAGAAAAGCCCACACTGCAATGAAGACCCAGTTCAGCCAAAAAAAAAAAAAGTTTTTAATTAAAATAAAATAATCCTTTTTAAAAATACATAAACTTGCTTTTTTTTTTTTTTTTTTACTTGTTATCTCTTTGTTGAAGAGTCCTGTTTGGGTTAGTTTGATTTGGGAATCCAACTTTAGATAGTGTAGTTAAGCCAGAAAAGATAAGAATGAGTAAGCCATAAGTAAAGACTGCTGCTGCTGCTAAGTCGCTTCAGTCTGTCCGACTCTGTGCGACCCCATAGACGGCAGCCCACCAGGCTTCCCCATCCCTGGGATTCTCCAGGCAAGAACGCTGGAGTGGGTTGCCATTTCCTTTTCCAATGCAGGAAAGTGAAAAGTGAAAGTGAATTTGCTCAGTCGTGTCCAACTCTTCGCGATCCCATGGACTATAGCCTACCAGGCTCCTCCGTCCATGGGATTTTCCAGGCAAGAGTACTGGAGTGGGGTGCCATTGCCTTCTCCAAAGTAAAGACTAGGGGAAAAGTATTCCAGGCAGAGGGAATAAATGTGCAAAGGCTCAGAAGCAGGAACAGTTCTATTATGTGTGAGAAAGACAGAGAGAAGGCCTCTCTGACTGGAGCAAAGCAGGCAAGAGGAGATTGTTTAGAGAGGGCGACGGGCCTGACTATGGGAAACTTTATAGACCATCTCAAACCATCTCAAGGATTCTGAATTTCATTCTCAGACTAAAGGGACACCCCTGAAGAGTTACCTGTAAGAACTGTGCCAACTAATAAGATGATGATAATAAAGGAAACTCTGTGTGTGTGTGAGGGGGGCATGTGGGAGAGTATATGGCAACTCTGCACAACCTGCTCAATTTTTCTGAAAAATCTAAAACCATTCTTAAAAAAATAAAGCCTACCAATAAAAAATACAAAACTGAAAATAAAGAGCCCTGTATGAAAACCTAAGATGGGTAGAGTTTTGACTTCTGCTAACCCCCAGTACCTTAGAATGTGACTATATCTGGAGATAGGACCTTTAAAGAGGTAAGTAAGTTAAAACAAGGTCCTCAGGTAGACCCTAATCTTATCTGACTGATGTCTTTAAGAGAAGAAGTGATTAGGACACACAGTAAAAGATCATGTGGACTTCCCTGGTGGCTCAGACAAGAGTCTACACTGCTACTGCAGTGGGCACAGGTTCAGTCCCAAGGAGGGGAAGAAAGATCATGTGAAGTCAAAGGGATACTGCCATTACAAACCAAGAGAGAGGCCTCAGAAGAAATCGACCTTGTCAATAGCTTATCTTGACCTTCCAGCCTCTGGAAGTAGGAGAAAATAAATTTCTGTTGGGTAAGTCACCTAGTCTGTTATAATGTTGTTATGACAACCCTAGAAAACTCATACGAAGACATTTCGCTTTAGTTTCCAAATACAAAATGGCAATATCGAATAGCTTTGTCAAACTATACACCCTCAGCCCCATTTCCCCTGTGGATTTGCTTTTTCTGGCCTTACCTCTACCATCTCCCCATCTGGAAAAGTGTTGACCTGTAGAATAAAGACCAAACTCCTGAGGATGGCACTTAAGGCCTTCCCCCTTTCCTGCCCACCCCGCCTCTCTCTCCCTCTCATTCATCTGAGCTACTAATATTTCTCCACATTTCAGGCTGGTTTGGTTCTCCATTCAGGGGACATGGAAGACAAGGTTAGAGAAGTAGGCTTTTGTGGGCCTGGTGAGGGATGGGATGGGATGGTCATATGGTGGGAAGATGAAATGGAGACCAGTAAGGAGCTGCAGCAGTAATCCTGATGGGAGAGACTGTGACCCGGATTAGGGTGCTTGGGGAAGATGGAGTGAACTGCATAGATTTCAGAGATATTTGGGAGATAAAACTGACAGCAATCGAGTACTAAATAAATATTTAGTTTGTGTTTGGGCACTGACCAAGGGCTCTCAGATCTTTGAGGACTGAATAGGCGAGGCGAAAGGTCAAGGCCAGGAAGAAGCCTGTGATCCTGGGATCCAGAGGGTTTAAGACTCCACTTCTTTACCACCTCACGTGGGTCAGAATGGCCATCATTTAAAACTATTATAAAAAATGCTGGAGAGGATGTGGATAAAAGAGAACCACCTTAAACTGTTGGTGGGAATGTAACTTGGTGCAGGCACTATGGAAAACAGTATGGATGTTCCTCAAAAAACTAAAAATAGAGTCGCCATGTGATCCAGCAATCCTACTCCTAGGTATATATCCAGAGAAAATTCTAATTAAAAAAGATACGTGCACCTCAATGTTCACTGCAACACTATTTACAATGGCCAAGACATGGAAACAACATACATGTCCACTGACAGATGAATGGAAAAGGATGTGGCACAAATATACAGTGGACTACTGCTCTGCCATAAAATGAATGAAATAATGCAATGGCACCCCACTCCAGTATCCCATGGACGGAGGAGCCTGGGAGGCTGCCGTCTATGGGGTTGCTAAGAGTCGGACACAACTGAGCGACTTCACTTTCACTTTTACGCATTGGAGAAGGAAATGGCCACCCACTCCAGTGTTCTTGCCTGGAGAATCCCAGGGACAGGGGAGCCTGGTGGGCTGCCGTCTATGGGGTCACACAGAGTCGGACACGACTGAAGTGAATTAGCAGCAGCAGCAACATGGTTCAATCTAGAAATTACCACACCAAGTGAAGATTATCATATCACAAAGAGAAAGACAAATTCTATATGATATCATTTATATGTCGAATCTAAAATACGATGCAAACTTACCCATGAAACAGAAACAGACTCACACACATAGAAAACAGATTTGTGGTTGCCAAGGGGGAGATGGATTGGGAGTTTGAGATTAGCAGATGCAAACTGTTACACATAGAATGGATAGACAGTACGGTGCTACTGTTACAGCACAGGAAACTATACTGAATATCCTGTGATAAACCATAATGGAAAAGAATATGAAAAAAATGGATGTATTGATATATGTGTAACTTAGTCACTTTGCTGTACAATAGAAATTTCACAGCATTGTAAATCAACTATACTTCAGTTAAGTAAATAAATTTAAAAAGGCCCCATCTCTCTGTCTCTGGCCCTGTGAAAGGTGGGCATGGACCAGAGGTTTAGGGGTTCAGGTGGCCCCAGGACCACCTGCCCAGTTGTCCTTTGCTAGATTTTAGAAAATACAAGTACCATTCTTCACTTTCTGGCCTCTGGCTGTGGATGCAGCGCAGTGGATGTTTTCAGGGAAAGAGAATAGGCACCCCTCCAGAACATGAGATCTGCCTCTTAAGGGTGTGGGTGTAGGGGTAGCAGAAAATGTGACCTAGCCCGTTACAAAAGCCTTGAATGCCTGGCTGTTTGATCTCAAGACTCAGCATAGGAGCTCAGGCTTCCACACTCCCCACTCCAGGCAAGCCCAGCTGGGAGTATGCAATTCCTCTCAGCCCCTAAAGGGGGCAGCACTGGCCTGGACCTGCGGTCTCTGGCCAAGAGCGTGGGACGAACGCAAATTCCCGCGCACTAAAAGGGTTGGTGACCAACTCGGGCAAAATCTAGCGGGGTCCCTGCTTCTGCCCTCCAGGTTGGAATGGTGGTCCATCTACTTGCTGAGGAGACTCCCCATACGCCCAGGCAACCCTCGGACTTCAGCATAAGCCCCCAAGAATGGGGGGCGAAAGGACCCCGATTACAGGGACTCTCAGTCACCAGGACGAGGTAGGAGGGCAGGGACAAAGCTGGCTCTTACGTCCTGATGGACACCCACATGGTGACTAGCAGTATGGCTGCGTCTTGAAGGCGGGAGCAGTAGGCTTTGCCTCTGGGTGCGCGGGTGGGAGGAGGAGCTTCTTCTTGACGTAAGGCCTGATGAGGGGCGTGGCTTCTCGGTGACTCGCATGAAGGGGGCGGGCTCTTAATGATGAGACGCCGGGGAGGGGGCAGGCGTTCATTGATAAAAACGCTGGGCTCTCTGGGACGCGAGCGCGGCGTAGCAAATCCTGGCAGCGCCTCGCGCCGTCGGGGCCTGGCGGAACCTAGAAATTAGCCCGGCCGGCGCTGCGCCGCACCGCCCGCATGGAGCCTGCGGCCGGCTTCCTGTCCCCGCGACCCTTCCCTCGTGCGGCCGCCCCGCCTGCGCCCCCCGCCGGACCCGGGCCGCCTGGAAGTCCCAAGCCTGGATCTGAGCCAGAGGTGCTGGCCGAGACTCCGGCACCGGACCCTGGGCGCCTCATCACCGACCCGCGGAGCGGCCGCACCTACTTCAAAGGCCGCCTGTTGGGCAAGGTGAGCTGGGGAGTGGTGCCAGCGAGGGTAGGGGAGCCCTGGCGACTTCTTTGCCCTCGCGGAGCGGGGCGGGGCCGTTTGGCCTCGGCATGGGGACGTCTGCGGGCCAGACCTGCCTGATGCCTTCTCCTCATAGGGGGGTTTTGCCCGCTGCTACGAGGCCACTGACACAGAGACCGGCAGTGCCTACGCGGTCAAAGTCATCTCGCAGAGCCGCATTACCAAGCCGCATCAGCGTGAGAAGGTGAGCCAGGGCCCTGGCCCAACGGGCGACGGGTGGGGTGGGGACGGTGACGAGGGAGCCCTTGACGGATGGCAACCCCGCGCCGCCACTGCAGATCCTAAACGAGATTGAGCTGCACCGCGGCCTGCAGCACCGCCACATCGTGCGTTTCTCGCACCACTTTGAGGATGCTGACAACATATACATTTTCCTGGAGCTCTGCAGCCGAAAGGTGAGGGATGGTTGGAGGTAGGGGAGGGAGTAGGGACCTTAAGACCCAAAGTTGGAGCCCTGTTCTTCCTCGGCGAGCACACGGAGGGAGGGTCGGGGAGGACGGACAAGGGGCTGAGGCCGCCGCTCTCTGCAGTCCCTGGCCCACATCTGGAAGGCCCGGCACACCCTTTTGGAGCCAGAGGTGCGCTACTACCTTCGGCAGATCCTTTCCGGACTCAAGTACTTGCACCAGCGGGGCATCTTGCACCGGGACCTCAAGCTAGGTGAGACTCCTGGGCCACCAGGATGGGGGGCTGGGGAGGCAAAGAAAAAGGCGTCTGACACATTTCTCCGCCCCTGTTCAGGAAATTTTTTTATCACTGAAAACATGGAACTGAAGATGGGGGATTTTGGACTGGCAACCCGGTTGGAGCCCCCAGAGCATAGGAAGAAGTGAGTGTTTGGGTGGGGGGCGGGGGGTGGCCACAGTCTGTGTGACACAGATGACGTGAGTGACAGACACTGAGTATATATCTGTAGGAGGAACGATGATTGCATGATGTGACCGTGTGATTGATGGGAGGGATGATGGGCTGTGTGTGTGTGTGAAGGTGAGGGTGGCAGCCTGGGTTCCTGGAAATCGTGGAGAGGCTGCTGGTCCTAAGATGGATGGGGTGTAAGGATTCTTGAAGGTGTATGACCAGTCCTGTGTGTGAATGTGGATGGTGACATAAGCAGTGTGTGTGTGAGACAGACTGAGTGTGGAGATGGTGGACATGACACCCTGTGTGTGTCAGAAAACCCTGCTGTGGCCAGGAGGACTGGGAGTGTAACACAGCATGTGTAGTGTTCATGGGGGATGTGACAGCTGATGTTAGTGTGTCCAGCACAGACCACAGGAGGTGACAGCCTGTGGTGGGAGTAGGGGAAGGAGGAAGGCATCAGTGATGGACCCTCTGTTGACCTGGAGGAGGGGGCTGGGTTAGGGGTCAGGAACTCCCCCGTCCTGCAGGGTCGCTGAGCAGCTGGGCCAGGCGGGTGGGCAGGGACTCAGCTGCCATCCCCAGCTCCATTGTCTCAGAACAAACAGGAGTTCTCTGGCCTTTGGTGACAGGCAGCTGCTTTGTCTGGACTCTCGGTGGGGGCAGGGATGAGGGGCCAGTCAGGCTGCCTCTGAACCTTGCCCTCTCCTCCTCCCTCTCCCTTGTCAGGACCATCTGTGGTACCCCCAACTATGTGGCCCCAGAAGTGCTGCAGAGACAGGGCCATGGCCCGGAGGCAGATGTGTGGTCCCTGGGCTGTGTCATGTGAGTGCCAGGGTCATGTGTACACAGAGGGCACCCGGGGGGCCTATGTTCCACTTGACTCCTGACCATTTTTCTCTGCCGCACAGGTACACGCTGCTTTGTGGGAGTCCCCCCTTTGAGACCGTTGACCTGAAGGAGACGTACCGCTGCATCAAGCAGGTTCACTACACGCTGCCTGCCAGCCTCTCACTGCCTGCCCGGCAGCTCCTGGCCGCCATCCTTCGAGCGTCACCCCAAGACCGCCCCTCAATTGACCAGATCCTGCGCCACGACTTCTTTACCAAGGTTTGTGGCGCCCCAGACACATCCAGTCTGCAGATTCCCAGGGATTGAATTGGGAGCAGGTGACAGGACCCCTGGTGCTCTTCTCTGCTCACACGCTTTCTCTCCTCAGGGCTACACCCCGGACCGGCTCCCTGTCAGCAGCTGTGTGACAGTCCCAGACCTGACACCCCTTAACCCAGCTAGGATTCTGTTTGTCAAAGTTACCAAGAGCCTCTTTGGGAGAAAGAAGAATAAGAGTAAGTCTGAGACATCAGCGGATTTGAGGGTACAGAGCAGCAGGGGGCTTGTCACATACATGTGGGGGTGTGAGTGTAGGGCTCCTGGGGACCCCTGGGGACAGCATGCATTACACAGGCACTTGGCTATGCCTGATTGTCTCATCTCTTCAGGAAGCAGGGGGTCTGGGCAAGATTTTGAGGGTTCTATCTCCCCCCACCCAGATAAGAACCATCCGGAGGAGCGGGACGAGGTCTCTTGTTTGGTGAATGGCCTCACTCGGACGTCCATTGGCCATCAGGATGCCAAGCCCAAGGTGAGGTGCTCACGAGGACGGTGTTCCCCTGACTCACCCCCACCCTAGCAGCTGCAGGAAGCCTGGGATGAAAGAGGCTGGTGAAGCATCTAGCCTCGTGGTGGCCTAATTGGCTGCGTCTCATCGGTCAGGCGGGGTGACCTGGGGTGCCCTGGGTGCCAGGGCAGGGTGAGCCATGGACTCTCAAGGATCTGGATTTCGGGGCCTGTCTCACTCCTTTTCCCTACCCAACCCTCCAGGCTCCAGCAACTTCAGGTGCAGCCCCCCTCAGCCTGGTAGAGACAGCACCAGAAGACAGTTCACCCCGTGGGACATTGGCAAGCAGTGGAGATGGTGAGCCGCCAGGAGGGTGAAGGCTTCTCGAGGTTGCGGGGGCTGAGACCAAGCCCGGAGGGAAAGGGTGGGTGGAGAGTCATTGTCTAGGGCTTGTGGGACTATTGCCTAATTCTCAGTGCCCTGTTCCCTTCAGGGTTTGAAGAAGGTCTGACTGTGGCCACAGTGGTGGAGTCAGCCCTCTGTGCTCTGAGAAACTGTCTGGCTTTCATGCCCCCAGGTGAGGCTGGGGCCTGGCATATGTGAATGGTGGTGGGAGTTCTTTGACTGGGAAGCCAGGAGCAAGTCCTCATTCCTACCTCTTCTATGACAGCTGAACAGAACCCAGCTCCTCTGGCACAACCAGAACCTCTGGTGTGGGTCAGCAAGTGGGTTGACTACTCCAACAAGTTTGGCTTTGGGTATCAACTGTCCAGCCGCCGTGTGGCTGTGCTCTTCAACAATGGCACACACATGGCCCTGTCGGCCAACAGAAAGTAAGTGCTATGATGGGGTGCCTTGTATCCAGGCCTCTGTACTCAGCAGTGTGGCAACACTGCTCCTGGGCTCCCGGTCCTGCAGTCTCTGAGGAGGGGGTGTGGGTGCCGGGCTCCCTCTGACCTCTGTCTCTGTCTGCTTCCTCCAGGACTGTGCACTACAACCCCACCAGCACTAAGCACTTCTCCTTCTCTGTGGGCGCTGTGCCTCGGGCTCTGCAGCCTCAGCTAGGTGTCCTGAAGTATTTCGCCTCCTACATGGAGCAGCGCCTCATGAAGGTTTGTGGACTGGGTCTGGGGTTGGGGCGGGGGGAGTTGGTACATTCTGGACTAACACATCCTGATCCCCTCCTAGTCCCCTTTGGGGGTGGGTGGACAGTGGGCTGGGTGTTGAAGCTAGAAGCTGACCTTCTAAGGGAGACATGAATAGGGAGAGGACTGACTGGTGTCAGACAAGTGACCGGCCCCTGTTCCCAGGGTGGAGATCTGCCCAGTGTGGAAGAGGTGGAGGTGCCTCTGCCCCCACTCCTGCTGCAGTGGGTCAAGACTGATCAGGCCCTACTCATGCTCTTTAGTGATGGCACCATCCAGGTAAGAGCTCCGCCTGGAGTTGGGGGTGAGGACTGGGAGGTCCAGGGTGCTGGGGAGGAAACGATCTGGGCGCTAGGCCCTGATCAGTGCCGCCCTCCTGTGCACAGGTGAACTTCTACGGAGACCACACCAAGCTGATCCTCAGTGGCTGGGAGCCCCTCCTTGTGACTTTCGTGGCCCGCAATCGCAGTGCTTGTACTTACCTCGCTTCCCACCTCCAGCAGCTGGGCTGCTCCCCAGATCTGCGGCAGCGGCTTCACTATGCTCTGCGCCTGCTCCGGGACCGCTGCCCCGTCTAGGCCACAGTCTGCGGGCCGGCCACCACTCCAGCCCTCAGGGCTGAGGTCTGGGCCTGTCAGGCTCTGGGCCTCGCCTTTGTGGCCCTCCCTGTTCCTTTGGTGCCTCACTGGGGGCTCTGGGCCGAATCCCCCAGGGAATCAGGGACCAGCTTTACTGGGGATGGAGGCGGCCTCCCACCCCTTCTCCAAGAAAAGCCTGAGCCTTAGCCCCCTGCTAGGGGGCGTTATTTATGGACCACTTTTATTTATTGACATTTATTTATTGGGATGTGAGCCCCACGAAGGGCTTCCTTCTGGGATAATAAACCGTTTTTGCACAACTCGAGGGCCTCCTCACTCGCAGTAGAGTCCATGGACCGTGGCCACGGCGAAGAGCGACGCGTTGGTGACGGCAGCCGAGGCCAACCCGTCGCGCGCGGCGTCCCAGAGCGCGCGGCTGACCACGCGGACGCCCTGGCCGGCGCGCTGCCCCAGCACCACGCTGCACACCAGCTTGTAGCGCGGCGGGCTGAGCTCGCGCAGGCGCATGCGCACCAGCTCGCACAGCTCCTGCGCCAGCCGCCCGGCCTCCGCGCCCGAGTAGCACGCGTCCTGCAGTCCCTCGGCCAACGCCGCCTCCAGGGCCTGCTGTGCGCGCGCGGCCTCCCAGCGCTCCCCCGGCGCCGGCTCCGTGCGGTACGAAGGCGCCATCCGGCGGGCGGGCGCCAGGGTCAAGCCAGAGAAGCTGACCCGCGAGCCTAGAGGGGGCACGGGGCCCAGGGATGGGCGTCGACCCCCAGGGCCTGTACTTGGCCCTGCCAGCGAGTTGCGGCGTGAAAAGGACAAGACCGGCCCTAGTACGGAGCCACGGCGGGAGGCCGGGCCCAGGCCCGCTGGTCGGGTTCCATCGATGCTGGGCAGGTGGCCTAGAGGCCGCGCTGCTGATAGTTTCAGCCCATGGTCTTTGGCCTCCTCCTCCTGGCGTCCGGGGGGCACAGGCCTGCCAGCCATGGACCTGCCGGCTGGAAGACCCACACTTGGATGGGATGGCCCTCACTAGCTGTCTTTGTACACCATCTAGTCTCTTACTCAGTGATGAGTTTTTACCCTCTAATTCCTCCTTACCTGTGTTTTTCGGACCGGTGAATCAAATAGTTCCCGGCTGCGTGGGTTCCTGGGTGCTTAGAGGGTTAAGGGCTGTTAGGGACAAGGGAAGAGACGCTGCTCAGACTATCATCTCTCTCCCTACCCCCTGAGCTCCACTTCACCTGAGCACTATGGACGTGAGACAAGTGCTGCGCCTAGACAGTGGTGCCTCCACCCCCCAACCAGAGGGAGGGACAGACAGATCCAGCTCCTTCACGCACAGATTGAATCCGGCCAGCCTCCACCCCCTCCCTGCTCTTAAGGCGTCTGGAAGAGCCTGGGGCTAGGTGACTCAGGATGGTCCTTCAGCCTGTTTTTGGCTTCTGGCCCTACCTCCAGAGTCAGTTCTGGGATGGCTGCCCTCTCTTCCCCAAACTCCTCAGGCACCTGAGCCACCTGCGTCCTCCAGGCGCTCTCCTAACAGCCCTTGCTCGACTGGCCTGACTGGCAGGTAGGAGGGTAAGGGCCCCTTGCCTGTGTTGTGGAGTTGCCCTGGGTTGCTGGGCAAGCACTCACTCCTCTTCCTGGTTCCCTCTCACCAGTCCTGGCTCTGGCTTAACCTACTGTAAGCACATGTTGATTGAATGCCTGGTGGCTGAGTCATCAGGCCAGGGGGATCAACAGGGGGTTAGAGCCTAAGGGCAGACAAGTGTGAGTGACTGGGCAGTTGTCGAGGGGGTTCTGGTCAGAAAGGTGTCCCCCTACCCCAGGGCTCTTGAGCCACTGTCCCTTTCTCCCCTTGTGAAGGCTGGCTCTCTACTTGTGAGCAAGTCGCAGAGGCCTGGGATATGGGGAAACCCTGAGGCTGCTGGGGTGGCTGCTCAGGAATCAGGATGGGGCCTACAGGAAGGAGCACGTCACGGCCCTATCGTCTCCCCATCAGCCTCAATTAGGACAAACATTTCCGTTCCTTGTGTACAGCTAGGGTGGGGCTTGGATGACTTCCTCAGTTCTGGGCTGGGGGAGGGGGAAGGGAGACCCATTGGAACTCAGATCTGATGCAACAGTGGTGACTTCACTCCTCAGTGAGTCCTGCTGACCTAACTTAAGTGTCCTGGGCCTAGTCCCCCGCTGTCCACACCTCTTGTGTGCCCTCGTGCCAGACTGCCCCCACCCGCACTGTGGTTGCACTTCAGGGACGCCAGAGACCATGATGCCTCTGTCAGTGTCGACCCCTCCTCACCTGAACCCTCTCTGGGAGGCCCAGGACTGCCACCTCCCAAACAAGCCAGCTCTGGACCCTGAAAATGGTCCATGGGGACAAGGACTTTCCCTGTTGATGGGAGTTCTTCAGGTCCGCTTAACCTATATGCTTGTAGGGGGAGGGGAGAGAGGGGAAGGAAATTTGAACTCTAATCTCTGGACAGACAGGGGCCAGGATGCTAAGACCCTCCAACTCGGCTTAGGGCCCCTCTAGGGCTGAAGTTTTCCCTGGGCCTGTGGGAGCTGGGCGGGGCCTCCTCTCTGGCCGGGCTCTAGTTTCCGTGGAAACCCACAGGCTTCCCACCCCAGCGCTGCCTGGGCAGGCTCCCAGCTGGGGCCTCATCCGCAGCCAGCCTCTCCTCCCCAGTCCAGTCTGCTCCACCTCGGCCTCTTTTGGTCCCCTCCCTGAGTCCCCAAGCCTCTGGCCTCTTCCACTGGCCTCTGATGCCTTCTGGGCCTCTCCTGCCTCATTCCTAAACTTTAGCTTCTCAGCAAACAGGCCTCTGGATCTCTTGCCCCTCCCTCTCAGACCTTTCTAGCTCTTCACCAGCTCTAGGGCTCAGCCTGGCCTCCTGCTCCTTCCACGTACTGTCTCTCCCACACATAACAAGCCTCCTAGGCTATTTCTCCTGCTTAGTCCCCTGCCCCACCCATGGAGACCCCAGGACTGGTTGTGCATGGGGAGGCTGAGCCTTTTTCCACAGCACTCCGGAGCCTCGTCAACAACCCCTTATACAGGTGAGAGGGGCGCCTGTCTGTGGGTTTTCCCTAACTGGCTCTGCTGGGACCCATGACTCTGAGGAATCTCTGAGTACAGAGGAAGTGGAGAATTAGGACTTGAACTCAGCCTGGGGAAGTGGAGTGTAGAGGATGGCTACTGATCACGCAGTGTCTGTGATAGCCTGAGAGCCAGAGGTGGGGGCAGTGGGGACTAGTGCTCAGAGCAGCTATGTGACTTCAGGGAAAGGCCTTCCTTTTTTGGATCTTGGGCTCCTGGCAGAGAAAAGCCCTCTGCCCTCTGGATCCTGAGAAATGGAGTGTAACTTGAGTGCCTCCCTGGGGAGGCAGAGGAACAGACAATCCTATTCTGGGAACTGAGGACTTGTAAGGGGAACAAAGCTCAAGAGATTGAGCCAGAGTCGCAGACAGGAAGTAGTTCAAGTGTACTGCCTGGGGCTCACTGCCTTTAGTGTCTCTAACCAGGGACCAAGCACAGGGCAGGGCTGGTCAGAAGAGCCAGAATGCAGCTTTCTGTCTCCACTGCTTCAGAGCTGGGGTCCTCCCACATGTTGGCAATTTCTGTAACCCTACTGCTTTGGGCATCACAGTTTGATCTGAGCAGTAGACCACCCCGCACCTGCCCCCTAGGCTTTGGACGTGAGCCTAGAAGGCTCCAGGAAGCTCAGGCTTCATCATCTGTCCCATACCCACTGTGCTGTTCAGAGGCCCAGCAGCTGGGGCCGGAAGTATCATGAAAATGGAAAATGTGGTCTGGCCCATGATAGTGCATCACTGACGTGTCTGTTTGCAGTCAGTGCCCTCCACACCCTCCTCCTCCCCTCTCCTGTCTGGAGGAGGCTGAAAAAGCTGAGTTTGCAGTCTGGAGGAGAAGCCAAAAAGAGTTTCCCTTCACCAGAGTCACAGGCTGGGGAGGAGAGGGACACTGGGATTGATCTTGTATCAGCCCTGGTGCCCCCTCAGTGATCAAACATAGCCACCTAATGTTAGCCACCCTAGGGTTTGGGATGAGCATCTCATTTCAGGGATGAGAAACCTGAGAGGCAGTAGGTCAGAAATCTCTTCCCTAGGCTTCGCTTGCCTAGCTGGAGCTGTGATTAGAACCAGGCCTGTGTGACCCAGACCTTTTGCTAGAGGGACTGCCTCTTATATGGCAGATAAGGAAACGGAGGCCCAGAGGGGGCAAAGGCAAAGTCTAGAGTTATGCAGAGACTCTAGCCTCTTCTTCCTGGCTCTCTGCCCCTCTCTCCCACAGTGATGTTCGCTTTGTGGTCGGTCAAGAACGGCAGGAGGTGTTTGCCCACCGGTGCTTGCTGGTGTGTAGATGCAACTTCTTCCAGCGACTTCTGAGCTCAGAGCCAGGCCCTGGGGTGCCTAGCCCTGTGGTGCTGAGTACCGTGCCAGCTGAGGCCTTCCTGGCAGTGCTGGAGTTTCTGTATACCAACAGTGCCAAGCTGCAACGCCACTCTGTGAGCCCACTGGGCAAGGGTCTGGGTGGGCAAGTTCTGGGTGGCTGAGGGGCGGGAAGACTCTCTTCTACCATGCCAACCACCCATTCTGCAGGTGCTTGAGGTGTTGACGGCGGCTGTGGAATATGGGCTGGAGGAACTTCGAGAGGTGGGTTCATGGGTAGCCGTCTCCTTTCCCCTGCCTCTTATGGGCACAGTTTATACCCTGCCTCACGCACCCGCTAACCTGGAGAGGAATGTGCACCAATACAGAAAGAAGTATGGGTATCTCTATATAAACAGGCATTGATGCGTGCCTATGTGCAAAAGGATATGTGTGTGCCCTGTGGGGGCATATGGGGCTGTAGATACCGGGATAAGCTAGCCTTGATCCCTGTTCTTCAAAGAAAGACAGGCACAAGAAAAACGCTTAACCCAGTGGCATAAGTGTGACAGAGAAGGGCATATGGTGCTGAGACTGTACAGAGAGTCTCTCTAGTCTCGCCATAAGGGAGAAGAGGGGAATACTTCCTGGAGAAGGAAACATTTGTGTTGTATCGGGTAGAATAGGTAAGATTTTTGTTCAGCGGGGAGAGGAAAGATGGTATTCTAGTCACAGAGGCACAAAAGGAAAGGATTAAGAGTGTGAAAGGAAGAGAGGAAGAAATGAGACTGCAGAGGGTGCCAGGAGCTGGTTCCTGTAGGGCCTTCAAGAATTTGGACTTCCTTTACCCAGAGGGCAGTGGAGTTTCAGTGGAGGTTTCAGGTAGTGAGGATTTGGAAGCTAAGAGGAGAAGGGACTGGGAGCCATGGGAAGGGTCACCAGGCCCGTGGGGACAGGGATGGCAGTGGCTGCCCAGGAAAGAGGTGCCTGCCTTTGAGAGGAGTGGAACTGGCGCTGTTCATAGTTCAGTTGCTGTAGAAACTGAGGTTGCACTAGCAACCAGTGCTGTTGTTCAGTGGCTCACTTGCGTCTGACTCTTTGCGACTCCATGGACTGCAGACGTCCCTTCCTTCATTATCTCCGAGTTTGCTCAAACTCATGTCCATTGAGTCACTGATGCCATCCAACCATCTCATCCTCAGTCTCCCCCTTCTCCTCCTGCCCTCAATCTTTCCCAGCATCAGGGTCTTTTCCAGTGAGTCTGTTCTTTACTTCAGGCAGCCAAAGTATTGGAGTTTTTGTTTCGGCCTCAGTCCTTCCGGTGAATATTCAGGGTTGATTCCCTTTAGGATTGGCTGGTTTGACCCTGTGAACTGGCATTACCCAGGGCTTTTCTGGATGTGGGGGGTGAGAGGGAGATGTCACAGATGAATTCAAGTTTCTGGTTAAAATAGTGTCTTTGAGTTCAGAGAAAAGTGTGGAAAAAGATAAGTGTCTTGAAAGAAAAGGAGAGTGGAATTTTCACATGGCTCTTATCTAGCCTGATTAGTGAGGAATGTACTAAAAGGTGGGCTGCTGGGCTTGGCTTTGCTAGTTCCCAGTCTCAGGCCTTGGTGATTCTCTGCCTCCCTTGGCCTGGGAGGTCTGCGTGGGCCTTGGGCTGCTAGTAGCCTGGGTGGCTCACTGCTCCAAGGCTGTTGTTCACTGTTTCTGGGCTGGGGCTGGGGCCTTGGAACAGGGACATCTGGGCACAGCCCACCTTCACTTCTGTTCCCCCCAGCTGTGCCTGGAGTTTGTGGTGAAGGCACTGGACGTGGAGCTGGTTTGCGAGGCCCTGCAGGTGGGTGTCGCTGGACAGGCTTGCAGGAGGTTCCGGTGTGGAGGGCTGGGCTCCCCGGCCTCTCCATCTCCAACCTGACTTCCTTCATTCTGCTCTCAGGTTGCTGTGACCTTTGGCCTGGGACAGCTGCAGGAGCGTTGTGTGGCTTTCATTGAGGCCCACAGCCAGGTACTCCCCACTGCATACTCCCTACCCCACACCCCTCGTTCTGCTCCTCCCTGACCCAATCACGGACCCATAGGAGACCCTCCGGACCCGTGGTTTCCTGGAGCTGTCCGCGCCCGCGTTGCTGCCCCTGCTGCGTAGCGACAAGCTCTGTGTGGACGAGGCCGAGCTGGTCCTGGCAGCCCGGAGTTGGGCGCGCGTGGGCGCGGTGAGCAGGGGCTGAAGGGAGTGGGAAGTAGGGGTGCTGAAAGAGGCTCTAGCTGCAGGAACCAGGAGAGCAGGCGGTTGGGCAAGTGCCCCCGCCCGCCCAGGTTCAGTGCTGACGTCCGCAGGCGGTACTAGAGCGGCCTGTGGCCGAGGTGGCGGCCCCGGTGGTGCGGGAGCTGAGACTGGCCTTGCTGGCTCCGGCGGAGCTGAGCGCCCTGGAAGAACAGAACCGGCGGGAGCCGCTTATCCCGGTGCGGACACGGGGAACACGTCTCGGATCGTGTTGGGGGAGGCGAGGGGGGCGTGGTCCAGGGTAAGGTGGGCACTGCGGGACTCCGCGGTGATTCGCATCCCTTGCAGGTGGAACAGATCGTGGAGGCGTGGAAGTGTCACGCTCTGCGGAGAGGGGATGCGGCCCGGGGCACCCCGTGCCGCCGCCGGAGGGGCACCCTGCCCCGGGAGCATCATCGTTTTTTGGATCTGCCCTTTAAGTGACTAGTGCCATGACTTGTGAAGCATTCTGCGCCTCTCTTAAACTGCAGCTCCCAACCCGCTCCGCGCTCAAAGCGGGCTTCCGCTCCCAGAATGCTTCGCAAGTCGGGGCGGGAAGGACCAGTGTGCCAAACGCAGGCGCTGTGGGTGAGGTTCCTGCGGTGGGCGGGCCTGAACCCCGCGGTCTTCCGCTGAGCCTTGGCCTCCAACCCTGCGCAAAGCGCGAAAGCAGTTTCCTTGCCCGCGTGCTCTACAGCCTGTCTCTGAGCACTACCGCCCGCCTCCTTTACTCTTGTAATTCCCACATATCTTTTCAACTCAGCCCCCTTTTTAACTTCAGACCTGGCTCCTGGCGATCTCTCTCCACATGTCCTACAGACACTTAAGACCCAGTCCAAAATTGTGCTTGCCCCTCATCTTTCCCCAGTTCTGCCCCCATCGTGTTTCTCATCTCCATGGGTGCCAAAGCCAGAAACCTAGATGTCATCCTTGCTTTATTCTTCACAACTTGCCTCCCATGGCTTCTATTTCTTAAGAGACTGAAAGCAGAATATGCCACCCCAAAATATGCTGTTTTGGCATAGGGTTGTTTTAAGATGATTATTTTGAGAAAAAGGAGACGTTTTGAAAACAGAAAAGTTACCCTTTTGTAAGGGAAATTTTTATAAACTAAATCTACATTGGCAAGGGTGTCTCCCTCTTTCTACAGAAGGATGACTAATTTACAGGAGACTTCCTGTGAAATCACTAAGATTCGCTTAACAAACCTTCTTGCTTTCGGTGCTTTTTCCTGACGGCCTTCCCATATTTGGCCTCCTCACTTTTCTTTCTTTTGTCATTAGCTGAAGGAAGTATTTAAGCAGGTATTTTCGGCCACCTCTGGGAGTTACTGATTTTTCCCTGGGTATCTCCCATGTATATGTGAGATATACATGTTAATAAACTTCCATTTTTGTTTCTCTGGTTAAGCTGTCTCATTACAAAGGTCTCAGCCAAGAGCTCAGAGAGTAGAAGGAAAATTATTTTTCCTTTCCTACAAGATCTTTCCAGTTAGTTCAGTTCTCTTAACCCCAGTTCAACCAGTCCTATCTGTGGCAGGAATTACTGCCCCAGACTCTTATTAATCTTCTTGCCTTCACTCCAGTGGAGACCTCCTCCCCAACCATTTCCCACAGTGCCTCTCGACCTGTCTAAAATTGTCAGCCCTATGCCCTTTATTTTCTCTATTTACCCACTGCCCTCTGGACGAAATATAATCTGTTTCACTTTTAGAGCACTCAAAATACTGGTGGTTCCAAACATTAGAAAATTTTCTTTCAACTACTACCTTTGCAAAAATTCACTGGTCCTCAGACTTCCTGGTGGCACAGTAGATAAAAATCTGCCTGCCAGTGCAGGAGAAATGAGTTCTATCCCTGGTCCAGGAATATTCCACATGCTTTGGAGCAACTAAGGCTGTGGGCCCCAACTACTGAACCTGAGCTCTAGAGGCCTAAAGCCTGCAGCTACTGAAGCCTAAGCACCTAGAGCCTGTGCTCTGCAACAAAAGAAGTTATGGCAATGAGAAGCCCTCACACCCCAACGAAGAGTAACCCTCACTTGCTGCAGCTAGAGAGAGCCCGGGCACAGCAATGAAGACACAGCGCAGCCAAAAATAAAAATTAATTAAAAAAAAAAATACACTGGCATTCTATCCCTGGATTTCCTCTCTTGGTTATTGAGGACTCCCCATGTTCTCCTTTCATTTGTTGTGCATTTTGTCTTCCTGAGGATCCAGATCTCCCTGAAGAAAGATCTCTAGGGCCAGGAGTGGAGCCTAATTCCCAGTCCCTGAGACATAATCAGTGCTCTGTAAATGTTCAGTGACGACTTTGCTTTCTTATTTAAATATTATTTTATTCCATTAAGATACTATAAATATGAAATTAGGGACTGACTTTATTTTGGCTGTGCCTCTGGACTTGCAGCGTCTTAGTTCCCTGACCAGGGATCTTTTAATAACTGGTGCCCCCTGCAGTGGAAATGGGGAGTTTTAACCACTGGACCCCCAGGGAAGTCCCTAGTTGACTATTTGGGGAAAAAAATAGTTATTCTTCTTTCTCATGGATTTTACATAAAAATATGTTGTACATGGGTTAAAAATAGTTATTTGTTATTGTATCTCTCAAGACTGAAAATGTGGTTACCCTTAATACCACCTTAGATAATGAAAACCGAAGAAGAAAAGCTATAAGTCCTGGAGAACTGGTTTAATTTAGAGGGCAGGTTAAATTAACTATGGTATAGTCCTTACAGTGATATTTTTAAAAAATCCATGGTCTTTGGTGAGCAAAGCACAGTGCAGACCAAGCAGAGCATGATTCCTTTTGCTGAAAGAAAATATAATATTGGGAGGAAAAGTTTTCCTTGCTCTTAGCTTGGTAACTTTTGAGGAGGTAAAATGTGTTTGCACGAAGCACACATATGAATATGAATATGGAGTCGGTGGGATCTGCTAATGGCTGTGAATCTGGAGGACACCAAGTATGAGATGATGATCACTTAAAAGTCACTTCTCTGGTGGTTCAGATGGTTAAAGAGGCCACCTGTAATGCAGGAGACCTGGATTCAGTCTCTGGGTGGGAAAGATCCCCCCTGGAAAAAAACATGGCAACCCACTCCAATATTCTTGCCTGGAGAATTCCATGGACAGAGGAGCCTGGCCGGCTACAGTCCATGGGGTCACAGAGTCGGACACAACTGAGCGACTTTCACTAAAATCCACAGGCCTAGGTGATCTCCGCTAGAGAGAATATAGATCTAGGGACAAGAGGACACATTTGGTAGCTAGCCTTGCTCTCTCATAATGCTGTTTCTGTAGGGCACTTTTCACAGAGATTATGTATTATCTCCTTTTTTTCTTAAGTTCTTGGTTCCACCAAAAAATTAAGCTCCTTAACGGAAAGGTTTAGAATGGAAAAGTAGCATTGAATGAGTGTTGAACAGACAGTCTGAAGTAAGTCATACCAGAGTGCCTCAGCTAATTTTCCTCAGATAACCTCTGGGAAGGGAACCAGGTAGTCTGATGGGACTTCCCCGGTGGTTCAGACGGTAAAGAATCCGCCTGTAATATGGACGGCCTGGGTTCAGTCCCTGAGTGGGGAAAATCTCCTAGGAGCCCACTCCAGTATTCGTGCCTGGAGAATCCCCAGGGAGAGAGGTGCCTGGCGGGCTACATTGCATGGGGTCGCAAAAAGTTGAACACGACTGAGCATACCCTGGTGAGAAAAAGAATTACTGCGTTTACCCTCTTCCTGTATGCTCGCGTGTTTTAGTCGCTCCGGCCGTGTCCGACACTATGGGACTGCTATCTGCCAGGTCTGTCTAAGGAATTCTCTACACAAAAACACCGAAGTTGGCTGAAGTTCCGGATTCAAGGACTGAACAAACCTTTCTTTCTTTTACGTCTCGCTGTTTTTACGCCATCTGGGAAGCTTTTAGCGCCTATCCAGCTTTTAAATGACTCTGCAGTTAAAACACCCCACACTTATAACACAAACAAAAGGAACCAAAACCGTGATTATATTCGGAAAAAGGTAAGATCTCCCTTTATAAAGTATTCACCGCTGTTGAGTTCTAATTTTTAACCTTAGAAAATGTAGCCTCGTTAAAAACGAGGCCTCAAAAAATTGGGTAAAGACTCAGAATTGTTCCTCTCCACGGAAATCTTTAGTAAAAGGCGAAAGATTTATACGATCTGAAGAGAAACCAGAGTATGTTTTTACGGCTTCGCTTGGAACCTCCCAGAGCAATGTAATACTCTGTACACTTATGGTTGCTCCGCTCCCGCGCGGTTTGGGCACCTTGAGTGGAATTTGCACAGATCGTACGTTTCTAACAGGGACTGTCCCCTCCAGCCGTGGACAAACCCCCGTGGGACTGGAATTCAAGCGCGTGAAATTGTCTTTTCGTGGTGCACTATGGGTATGCAAATTGAAGGCGGCTCCGCCGCTGGGTGACGCCACTCACAGGTCGGGCCGGGCGGTGCTGTGGGCACCTCAGGGCTGCTGCTTTCTCTCTTTGCGGGACCCCCGGGAAACCGACGCTTCCTTACCGAGGGTGACGTTAAAGTCCTGTCATTTCATACCCGCAGACCCCGAAACGGCATCCAACTTATCTGGAAGGATAGTTCCATTGAATGGGAGGTGGAAACGAGTTCTCGAATAGCCTCTGTGAAGTCGTGGGAGGTGAACATCGAAAGTAATTCAGCCTGTCTGGAGTAGGGTGTGGTGTGTCTGAATGAGGGTGTGAATCTGGCCATTAGCTGTCTTGAGAGAGCTGGGAAGATGGCAGAGGCTAGATCCAGTTAGGCCTGAAAGGCCTTGGCTTTGATCTTGTATGATCAGCAGTGGGGAGCCATGAAATGGTGTTGAAGTCAGAGGGCTGAGTAGTGTGCAGTGCCACACAGGGTGGTTTGCCCTGCAAACACTGGGACTTGTCCCCAAGACTGGCTGTGGTCAGTGCCCTGGGACTGACTGTTCCTGGGGCGGTCCCGCTCCGGTTGGCTGGAATCCTTCAGCTAGTGCCATGTCACGACACCGTTCAGTGTTTTAGGGTTATTCACTAAGCATTTGATCAGAGCACAAACTTTCAACATAGCTAAAATATCACAAACTACAAAAACAGAGAGCGCCTATGAGAAGCCAGGCCATTTCTTACATGAATATTTCATTTACAATCCTAAATGGAAAAACCAGCAGCCTACAAAATGGACTGTAATCTTCCATTTCACAGATGAAGACGCTGAGGCTCAGAGAAGATGTCTGATTTTTCCAGCTCACTCAGCTGGTAAGTGGAACTGGGGGTGAGGGGTGACGACATTTTTTGCACTGTTACAGCCTGGTGAGCTCTCCTGCCTTACCTCAAAGCCGCTCCATAGTGACCCAAACACCAATGAACCCAAATCCAAGGTCTATCTCTTGGGCATACCAGATGCACCCCCTACCCTTGGTTCCAAGCCAACCACCTTCTCTTTTTTGATTCAGTGTTGATTCAGCTGCAGTAGATGTCTCCCCTCTCCACTCCCAACATTAGGTCAGAACATGATTTTCCAGCCTTTAGCTTGGTGGAGTGGGGTGGGGTGGGGTGTGAGAAGGCAGTGCTCTGGGGGTGGGATTGTTCCTGGTGAGTGTGTGGCTGGAGCCCAGGGTGTATATGTGTGTCAGCTGAGACTTCAGTTCAGTCAGTTCAGTCGCTCAGTCGTGTCCGACTCTTTGCGACCCCATGAATCGCAGCACGCCAGGCCTCCCTGTTCATCACCATCTCTCGGAGTTCACTCAGACTCACATCCATCGAGTCAGTGATGCCATCCAGCCATCTCATCCTCGGTCGTCCCCTTCTCCTCCTGCCCCCAATCCCTCCCAGCATCAGAGTCTTTTCCAATGAGTCAACTCTTCGCATGAGGTGGCCAAAGTACTGGAACTTATGGTTGCTCCGCTCCCGCGCGGTTTGGGCACCTTGAGTGGAATTTGCACAGATCGTACGTTTCTAACAGGGACTGTCCCCTCCAGCCGTGGACAAACCCCCGTGGGACTGGAATTCAAGCGCGTGAAATTGTCTTTTCGTGGTGCACTATGGGTATGCAAATTGAAGGCGGCTCCGCCGCTGGGTGACGCCACTCACAGGTCGGGCCGGGCGGTGCTGTGGGCACCTCAGGGCTGCAGCTTTCTCTCTTTGCGGGACCCCCGGGAAACCGACGCTTCCTTACCGAGGGTGACGTTAAAGTCCTGTCATTTCATACCCGCAGGCCCCGAAACGGCATCCAACTTATCTGGAAGGATAGTTCCATTGAATGGGAGGTGGAAACGAGTTCTCGAATAGCCTCTGTGAAGTCGTGGGAGGTGAACATCGAAAGTAATTCAGCCTGTCTGGAGTAGGGTGTGGTGTGTCTGAATGAGGGTGTGAATCTGGCCATTAGCTGTCTTGAGAGAGCTGGGAAGATGGCAGAGGCTAGATCCAGTTAGGCCTGAAAGGCCTTGGCTTTGATCTTGTATGATCAGCAGTGGGGAGCCATGAAATGGTGTTGAAGTCAGAGGGCTGAGTAGTGTGCAGTGCCACACAGGGTGGTTTGCCCTGCAAACACTGGGACTTGTCCCCAAGACTGGCTGTGGTCAGTGCCCTGGGACTGACTGTTCCTGGGGCGGTCCCGCTCCGGTTGGCTGGAATCCTTCAGCTAGTGCCATGTCACGACACCATTCAGTGTTTTAGGGTTATTCACTAAGCATTTGATCAGAGCACAAACTTTCAACATAGCTAAAATATCACAAACTACAAAAACAGAGAGCGCCTATGAGAAGCCAGGCCATTTCTTACATGAATATTTCATTTACAATCCTAAATGGAAAAACCAGCAGCCTACAAAATGGACTGTAATCTTCCATTTCACAGATGAAGACGCTGAGGCTCAGAGAAGATGTCTGATTTTTCCAGCTCACTCAGCTGGTAAGTGGAACTGGGGGTGAGGGGTGACGACATTTTTTGCACTGTTACAGCCTGGTGAGCTCTCCTGCCTTACCTCAAAGCCGCTCCATAGTGACCCAAACACCAATGAACCCAAATCCAAGGTCTATCTCTTGGGCATACCAGATGCACCCCCTACCCTTGGTTCCAAGCCAACCACCTTCTCTTTTTTGATTCAGTGTTGATTCAGCTGCAGTAGATGTCTCCCCTCTCCACTCCCAACATTAGGTCAGAACATGATTTTCCAGCCTTTAGCTTGGTGGAGTGGGGTGGGGTGGGGTGTGAGAAGGCAGTGCTCTGGGGGTGGGATTGTTCCTGGTGAGTGTGTGGCTGGAGCCCAGGGTGTATATGTGTGTCAGCTGAGACTTAGCCCTGGGATAATTGGAGAAGGGTACTAAAAGACCTCTCCCTCCCATCCATCAGATGAGACTACACCCAGGGGTGTGGCCAGAATCATCCAGACCTCTGTACAATGGGATTGTTCAACCTTTACAGAGCAAACAGCTTAAAGATAGTGCCTCACTGGTTGCTAGTCAAACTATGATTTTTCCAGTAGTCATGTACAGATGTGAGAGCTGGACCATAAAGAAGGCTGAGTGCCAAAGAACTGATGCTTGTGTCTGTGGTGTTGGAGAAGACTCTCAAGAGTCCCTTGGTCTGCAAGATCAAACCAGTCAATCCTAAAGGAAATCAATCCTGAATATTCATTGGAAGGACTGATGTTGAAGCTGAAGTTCCAATCTTTAGCCATCTGATGCCAAGAGCCGACTCATTGGAAAAGATACTGATGCTGGGAAAGATTGAGGGCAGGAGGAGAAGTGGGTGACCCAGAATGAGATGGTTAGATGTATCACCAACTCTATGGACATGAGTTTGAGCAAACTCAGGGAGATAGCGGACAGGGAAGTCTGACATGCTGCAGTCCATGGGGTCGCAGAGTCAGACATGACTAAGCAACGAAACAACAGCAGCACTGGTTCCTAGTACAACCTCAGTTTCTACAGTGGCCCTATGGATCCTCTGCTGTCTGGACAAAGATGCCTCTGGGGCGCCATGCTGACTACTGACTTGCAGAGGCCTCTGCCTTAGAGATTGGTCTGGGCACAAAACTCCTAAAACACCCTCCCCTTCTCTCTTTCAGTTGGCTATATATATATATATATTTTTTGGTCACGTCAAGAGGCTTGTGGGATCTTAATTCCCCAACCAGGGATCAAACCCAGGCCCCTGGCAATGAGAGCACTGGGTCTTAACCACAGGACCACTAGGGAATTCCCTTGGCCACTTTGTTGATCTGCTTCCACTTCACCTCTCGGCTTGCCTGACTGTGTCCCTCTGCCCATCCCCCCAGGCTGCTGAAACAGGAGCTGGCCAGTGAACCTGGAGAGGAACGCGAGGCTGGACTAGGATGGCTCTGAAAGCTGCACAGTAGGGTTTTGACACCAAAAACATTTGTATCATTTTGTGTACTAAGCATTTCAGCCAGACCATGTTACCAAGTATGTGACCAGCACATTTGCTGCACATCATCTTCACTTGCCAGGTGAATAAACACAAGGAGGACTAGAGGGCTAAGCCCTCAGGCCCTGACACTTCTATGTGCAGACTCACCACTATACAAATACAAAGCACCAAAGTCAATTGAGATGAGTTCACATAGAATATATTTCACTCTTTTAAAAATAAAACTTTCAGCATAGCTAACATCCAAACTACAAAAATAAACATCTCCATATAAATAATTTATGTGGTGAGAGATGGGCGGGGATACAGAGCACCTCCTCAAGGGTCACCAAGCAGTGGGGACCAGGCCCAGCAAAGGGTGCTAATGATCCCTCAGCTTGGTCTGCTGGGGGCAGCAGTGTCGGGGGGGAGGGGGGTCTGGGCTGCACTGCAGCCTGAAGTGCTGGCTTTTACCCCACCCAGACACAGCCCCAGGCCCAGAGGAGCCGGGCATGCAAGGCTGCTCACAGCCTAGACAGTGGTGGCTTTGTGTGGATTTCGGGGAGGTCTCCGATGGCCCGGTCAGGGGAGGGGATGAGGTGGCAGCAGCAGCAGGGCTCCCCAGGAGTCCACCCTGTCTTCAGCAATGCCCCACTGCTTCCCAATGACTTCATGTGGCCTCAATGGGGTCTCCATGCTTCGGCTGCTCTTTCACTCGGTGGCTGGACACAGTCCCCTAGAGCCGAGGTTGCTGGGGCCATTGGCAGCTGGTGTGGCAGCAGGCGACCAAGTAGGCTCCTCAGAGGCTGGGTGGATGTAGGCACCAGGCAGTGGGGGTGGGTGGAGGGCCACAGTCATGGAGGTAGTCACTCTGGCAAAGCTCTGGGGCAAGGTGGAGGGTACCCCCCACCTAAGCCCTCCTCCCTGCGGAGCTGGGGGGCTCAGGACCTCTGCGCTCTCCTTGTACATCTGTACCACCTGAGGGGAAACAGCAGCCCCAGTGAGCCTGGGGGCTACTGGGGACTCAGCCCCCTTCAGCAACTTCCTGGTTGGGAAGCTGGGGTCTTTGGTGGCTCCCAGCAAAACCCAGGCCCCTGGCAATGAGAGCACTGGGTCTTAACCACAGGACCACTAGGGAATTCCCTTGGCCACTTTGTTGATCTGCTTCCACTTCACCTCTCGGCTTGCCTGACTGTGTCCCTCTGCCCATCCCCCCAGGCTGCTGAAACAGGAGCTGGCCAGTGAACCTGGAGAGGAACGCGAGGCTGGACTAGGATGGCTCTGAAAGCTGCACAGTAGGGTTTTGACACCAAAAACATTTGTATCATTTTGTGTACTAAGCATTTCAGCCAGACCATGTTACCAAGTATGTGACCAGCACATTTGCTGCACATCATCTTCACTTGCCAGGTGAATAAACACAAGGAGGACTAGAGGGCTAAGCCCTCAGGCCCTGACACTTCTATGTGCAGACTCACCACTATACAAATACAAAGCACCAAAGTCAATTGAGATGAGTTCACATAGAATATATTTCACTCTTTTAAAAATAAAACTTTCAGCATAGCTAACATCCAAACTACAAAAATAAACATCTCCATATAAATAATTTATGTGGTGAGAGATGGGCGGGGATACAGAGCACCTCCTCAGGGGTCACCAAGCAGTGGGGACCAGGCCCAGCAAAGGGTGCTAATGATCCCTCAGCTTGGTCTGCTGGGGGCAGCAGTGTCGGGGGGGAGGGGGGTCTGGGCTGCACTGCAGCCTGAAGTGCTGGCTTTTACCCCACCCAGACACAGCCCCAGGCCCAGAGGAGCCGGGCATGCAAGGCTGCTCACAGCCTAGACAGTGGTGGCTTTGTGTGGATTTCGGGGAGGTCTCCGATGGCCCGGTCAGGGGAGGGGATGAGGTGGCAGCAGCAGCAGGGCTCCCCAGGAGTCCACCCTGTCTTCAGCAATGCCCCACTGCTTCCCAATGACTTCATGTGGCCTCAATGGGGTCTCCATGCTTCGGCTGCTCTTTCACTCGGTGGCTGGACACAGTCCCCTAGAGCCGAGGTTGCTGGGGCCATTGGCAGCTGGTGTGGCAGCAGGCGACCAAGTAGGCTCCTCAGAGGCTGGGTGGATGTAGGCACCAGGCAGTGGGGGTGGGTGGAGGGCCACAGTCATGGAGGTAGTCACTCTGGCAAAGCTCTGGGGCAAGGTGGAGGGTACCCCCCACCTAAGCCCTCCTCCCTGCGGAGCTGGGGGGCTCAGGACCTCTGCGCTCTCCTTGTACATCTGTACCACCTGAGGGGAAACAGTAGCCCCAGTGAGCCTGGGGGCTACTGGGGACTCAGCCCCCTTCAGCAACTTCCTGGTTGGGAAGCTGGGGTCTTTGGTGGCTCCCAGCAGGAGACAAGAGCTAACAAGGGACAGGATGTTGAGATCAGGGGCCAATCCTGCACCTAAAGGCTAAGGTGGATCGCAGGAAGAAGTCAAGAGGGCTGAAGGGCAGGGACATGATGTCTGGGCAAAAGAGGATGCTGCTAACTTCAGCTGGTGGTACTTCATGGGGAAGGGGACCTGTGAGTTGAGCCCTGTCTATTGGCCACTGAGGGTGTTTTGTCTTGGTTCTATCCCACCCCGCCCCGTGGGCTGGGAGCAGGATGGTGTGGTCACCTCTGGTGGGGGTCCCAGGATGGACAGCAGTACCGGCAGCAGCACGAGCCCGTGGAGGAGGCCCAGGAGTGTAAGTATTGTCAGCACCACGAAGAAGTACCTGGGGGTGTTAAGAGGGGTCAGCCCGGTCAGGTCCTGTATCCAGTGCAGGCCAGCCCTGCCTCCTTGCCCTGAGCCCTCCCCTACCTTACGATGAAGTCAAAGTTGGAGCCAGCAAGCATGAGCAGACCTAGCAACGTGGAGATGGCCCCATCGGTCACTGGGGCAAATGTGCGCTCCAGGGCCCGGGCAGCCCGCAGGTTCCGGCTACCCTGAGCAGTCAGGAAGCCCTGGGGGAACAAAGTCGTCCTGGAGCTGCTCCTTGACCAACCACGGCCAGCTCATCTGTGTCCCCAGGGCTCACTCATGCCTGGCCCACAGAAGGCCAGGTGAACCGAGTTCCTGGGAACTGCGCAGGACCCAAGCACAAGTCCATGGAGGTAACCCTGGACAGATGAGTGAGATGTGCTGTGTGTGCTTAGCCGCTCAGCTGTGTCTGACTCTTTGGGACCCCATGGACTGTAGTCCGCCAGGCTCCTCTGTACATGGGGCTTCTCCAGGCAAGAATATTGGAGTGGATTGCCATGCCCTCCTCCAGGGGATCTTCCCAACCCAGGGATTGAACCCAGGTCTCCCACACTGCAGGGAGATTCTTTACCAGCTGAGCCACAAGGGAAGCCCAACCTATTCTAGACATCTCTGTCTCATTCATCTAGCTCAGCTGGTAAAGAATCCTCCTGCAATGTGGGAGACCCAGTTAGATTCCTGGGTTGGGAAGTTCCCCTGGAGAACTGAACCCACTCCAGTATTCTGGCCTGGAGAATTTTATGGACTGTATAGTCCATAGGGTGGCAAAGAGTTGGACATGACTGAGCGACTTTCACTTTCACTCAGACTAGGTTGGCCATCTATAGCCTGTCCCATGTTTTTGTAAATAAAGTTTTGTTGAAACACAGTCACACCCATTCATGCACCTATCATCTATGGCTGCTCTTGTGCTACACTGGTAGAAAGAACATATGGCCTGACAAGCCTAAAATATTACTATCTGACTCTTTTCAGAAAAAGTTTGCTGATGCCTGGTCTAGAAGGAGGGATACTTCTCAGGGTGGCATTTCAGAGGCTTTCTGATTCTTCTTGGTATTTTTCTGCATCCTGACTTTTTTGTCCCCCAAGAAGTATATGTTGTTCTTATAATCAGAAAAATCATAAGGGTTTTATGGGGGAAGAATGAAGGAAGCTGTTTGCGGGGTCTGGCCAGGTTTGTGTTGGAGCTCCCAACGGGTCCACTGCCCCCACTCCACCCCCACCCCTCCTCTGCCGGAGAGCCGGAAGCTGTGGGAGAGGCCAGCCCACCTCTGTTCTGCATCTCTGTCCTGGAAGGATCTCGCCTTACGCTCACTGTCATCTAGCTACCACCCCATCTCCTTGATTCACAGTAAATCCATCCCAAATAACTGTCAGTTCCCATTTTCTCACCTTCCATTCTGTCCTCATCCCATTCTGGTCAGGCCTTTGTCTCTCCTCTCTACTGAAATGGCTGCCTATTCATTTCTTTACTGGTTTATTGTTTATCTCTACACTCTTGAAGGTAAAGTGTGTCTGTATTGCTCTCCTCTCCCCAGTACTGAGCACGCAGTATTTGTTGAAAACTCAATCAGCTGGCCCGCCCCCTCCTAGTGCCTGTGCTCACCAGAGCCACGTGGACGGTGAACTCGACACCGATGCCTATGGAGGCCACAAGAATCACCACTGGGATGGCACTCAGCTTGATGCCCAGGAAACCCATGATGCCAAAGAGCTCCACAGTGATCATCGCCAGGACCAGTACCTGGGGAGGGCAGGGCTCACCTAGGGCTCCTGGGCAGGGCAGGTGGGGGAGCTATGGGTCCCTCTAGCCCCACCTGCAAGACTCACTATGAGCGCAGCCGTCCAGGGGTTGAGCAGCAGCAGGGCACAGACAAGGAAAGTACACAGCAGCAGGATGCAGACCGCCAGCAGGAAGCAGCGCCGCAGGCCCAGGTACTGCTCCCAGAAGAGGAAGGGGGAGCCACTGGGGTAGGCATGCACCCCGGCCTGGCCGGCCTCGGCACACGCTGCCCGAGCCCCCTCGATGGCCTCCATGAAGTCTGCAGTCTTCTGGAGGCCGCGCAGCAGGAAGGGGAACTGGGCAAACTCCAAGGGCTGGGCCGCCGGGACTGTGGAGGGAGGGGGCAGAGAGAGAGGGAGGGGTGGCCGGTGAGCACGGGCCGCAGTGGGCAGGGCTTCAGGGGAGGGCACTTAGGGCTCCCCCGGGACTCACTGCGAAGATTCTCCCCCGTGGTGTCGTACTTGTCATGCAGCCACTCGGGAGGTGGGGGATAGAAGTTGGCCTGCGAGGCTGCCAGACCCAGGGGGTCACTGCTCACCCACACGGTCAGCCCCATGTAGAAGAGCTCGGGTGGGATCAGCCCTTCCTTGTCCACCAGCTTCTTGGTGGTCAGCTGCAGAGGCAGAGGGGGTTACGGCTGGGCCCACAGGGCCTGGAGCCCCTCTGTGCTCCCCTGCCCTCCGGTCCTCTTCCAACCTGGCTGAAATCTAGAGGCTCCTGGGCATCCCCGGTCTGGACGAGCAGCTTGTATGCCAGGGCCCCATCCTCAGAGCCATTGCGGTATGAGTGGCGGGTGATGCGCCCAGAAGCCCAGTCCTGGTCAAACGCAGCCTGGATTCCTGGCAGAGGACGGGGAAGGAGTGTAGTTGGCCTGTGGGCTCTGGGGGCTCCTGCCGGTCGCAGCCTCCCTGCCCGTCTCCTCGCCTCTCACCCTGTAGCCAGTTGCGATAGTAGTGTAGCCAGGTGCGGGGTGCCTGGGTGGCCGGCGGGGGCAGCACGGCCTTGAGGGAACTGAAGCGCTGGTGCAGATCAAAGAGGGCGCGTTGGGAGTGGGCGTAGTCAAAGCCACCCTGTGTCACCAGAGCCACCTCGTACAGAGAGAAGTACCTGAGCTGGGCGCTCAGGAAGGCATGCTCCTTGGTGCCGCGCGGCACCACATCAGTCAGGGCCAGACCGTCCTGCACCAAGGTTGCTCCATAGAGGCTCAGGCCCAGGAGAGCCCCAAAAAGTACCAGTACTACAGCCTGTGGGAAAAGGCAACTAAGCTGGAGGCCCAGAGACATCTAAGAAGTCTGTGCCGCGTCCCACCTCGACCTGCCCGGGCCTGGAGGCTTACCTTGGTGTGGGACTGGAGCAACAAGGGTGCAAACTGAGAGCGGGCGAAATGGGCAAGACTCCAGCGGGCACAGGGCAGGGACTTGCAGGCTGCCTTCTGCCCTGTCCCCTCCTCCTGTCCTAGAAGGTCCCGTGTGGACCCTCCTGGGCTGAAGAGCTCAGAGCCCAAAGGGTCAGAAGGTGGCGGCACCAGGTGGGCTTGGGGAGGCAAGATGGTGACCACATGTTGGCTGCTGGCTTCACAGTGGGCAAAGGCTTGCACCGTGGCAGTCAGGTGGGCAATGCCCACTGGTACTGTGCCGTTCCCCAGCTCCTGGGGCAGAATCTGAATCACCCGAGCAGAGCAGGGGCTGGAAGAGGCAGAGAGGGGGCGAGGGTCTGGCAATGGTGCCAAGGGGACAGGACGGGATGGGACTCAGGAGGGACGGCCCGGTGGGACAGGGGTACCTAGAGAAGCAGCAGAGCACGTCCAGGCGCTGGCAGTGGCGCCGGTGCAGATCCAGGCTGAGGACCGCTGGGAAGACAAGCATCACGGCTGCGAAGGTGCAGCCCACCACTATGGCTGCCTGCGGGGTGGACAGGAGGGGCACAAAACCTGGGTGAAGCCCACCAGGCTCCATGCCCACCCGAGCCTGGGCCCCACGGGTGAGGCCTCACCTGCAAGGAGAAGGCCCGCAGTGCAGGGATGGGAACCAGGGCGGCCATGGAGAAGGCAACCATGTTGCTGATGGACGTGAGTGTGACGCTGGTGCCCGTGCGCCGCAGACACTCCCCCGTGTGCTCCTGCCAGGACAAGGCCGAGTGAGGCACGGCAGGGGAGGCGCAGGAAGCACCCATCAGCTGACGTTTATTGCCCTGTTCTAAGCACTCAAATTACCGATCCTCACCACAACCCTTACCACACAAACACTATGATTACCCGTTTACAGATGAGGAAGCGAGGCACGGAGAGGCTTATTACCAGCCCAAAGTCACTTAAACCAAGAGGCTCTGCGCCCCTCAGCAGCCTGGCCTGGGATGAACCCAGGCAGGAGGACGAGGCCTCACCTGGAGAGGGGTGCCAGGTGGAGCCTCTGTGAAGGCGTGTGCCAGCAGGAATATGTCGTCCACGCCGATGCCCAGCGCCAAGAAAGGCAGCACCTGGAGGGGCATGGGGGCAGGCAGTTGGAGGATCTGAGCAGCCCGGGCCGTGGGCCCCAAGTCTGCCCGCAGACCTGGCCTACCTGGGTAGTGGCAGCGTTGAAGGCAATGCCCAACAGGGCACAGAGCCCCAGGCCCGAGGCCACCGCCAGGGCCACCAGCAGCACCCCAGCGAGGCCCACTGCACCCTGGGACTGGGCACAGTCCCACCGCAGCATCGTCACGCAGGCATAGGCTAGCTGTAGGGAGAGAGGGCAGTCTGGGATGGGGGCTCCCAGGTGGGGCTGGAGGTAGGGGGAAAGGCGCCAAGAGGACCCACCATGAGCAGGTAGCCCCCCACCACGCGGGCAGCGCTGACTTCAGAGAAGGCGTGCAGGATGTCGTCCAGGGTGGTAGAGGAGAAGGCGTGGATCTGCTGGGATGCATTCTCGGGCAGGGCCTCCTGGGCCAGCTGGAGAGACAGGGTGGTGTGAGGTGCAGGAGGAAGCAGCGTCCTCGGGCGCTGCGCTCGTTGGCTCCACGCTGACCTGCACAAAGCGTCGCTGCCAGGCCTGAAGGACCGTGCCGGCTTGCTCCTCGCTCCAGCCGATGTCGTGCGTCTGGTAGTCACCCCGGAAGTGCTCGTAGAGCTGGCGGGGGCTCATTAGCAGGAAGGTGCTCTGCAGGGCCTCTGCCCTGGCGGTGGTGTAGGAGAAGCAGGAGTCAGGGCTGGTCTCAACGACCAGGAGGGCGTGTGCAAGGGGCGTTTGCCAGAGCTGCCTGGCATCAGGGTGTGGCTCCCCATGCCTGGGGCGTCCCCTTGGCAACTCCCGGGGGGCGATGTACCTCAGCAGCTGTCCTTGGGGGTCTCTGGCCAGGCCTCCCAGCAGCAGCTCCTCCTGCCAGTGCATAAACTTGTGGGAGAAGCCATGGCAGCCCCCACTCAACTCCTGAGCCACGTTGGGAGCCTGGAGGGGGTAGAGAGAAGCTCGTTACTCCAGGTCCTACTTGTGGGTAACAAGGTGTCTCTGGGCGGGCACCTCCAGGAACCATGCTTGCCACAGAGCTCTGTGGGCCTGGGGTGTATATACTGTTGTGCTGAGCCTCTTGCCTGCCTTGTAAGCTAACAGCTAGAGTCTGGCAGGGAGGAGGCCACAAGAGGGAGCAGAGGCCTAGAAATAGGCTGCAGGGAGGAGCTGGCTCAACTTCGGTGGTTTTGGGAAAAGGTCCACATTCACAGGGCCACGCAGACACTCAGGAAACCAGGTATGCTTATCTAACCCCCATGCTTATCTAATTTGTCTTGTCTCTCTGTACACGTGTGTTTTGATGAAGTCCAGCCTTTCTGGGCTTAGAAAAAACCAAAAGGATTCATATGCTACTTGAGGAGTCCTTAGGAGAGCTGAATGGGAATGGAAAACTCTAGGTGTTGAGTGCAGTGTGGAGAGGGTAACAGTGTCCAGGAAGTATGGGGCAGAGCATGGAGCAGTCTGCTGTCTCCAGGAAAAGGGGAACACGAGGGGAAAGGGAAGGAAATAACCTTTCCCCAGCAGACCTGGCTGGAACCCACCTGCCTGCTGTGATGGTTAGGGGCACTAGGTGGGCAGTGGAGGTCGTCAGGGTGCAGACAGGGCCGCCCCACGTAGGCCTGGCCCACCTGTGCCTTGTCTAGCAGCTCCCGGAAGCCCTCAAGGGAGGCAAAGGGGCCCAGCTCCTCCAGCAGCTGCTCTGGGTCCAGGTTGGTCCACTGGATGTCCGGGCGGCCCCTGCGGGGAGAGCTTGTGGTTGGTGTGGATCAGGGATCAATGCCCATCCTCCAGACTGCTGCCAGGGGACCCATGGGGTAGCCCCCCCGACTCCTAGCTGCTCATCTGTCCCTCTCTGTGGAGGCTCGGTCCAGCAGGTTGCTGCAGTGAACTCTGAATGGATACAGGAGCTGAGATGGAACTCAAGACAGATGGTACTTAACACAAGGAAAAGACCCACAAAAGCCCCATTTCATTCCTTCCCAAACTGTCTATCCTTGGTTCTCAAACATAACCATACAGGCGCCTGCCTGTAACAGGTTTTCTTTCCAGCCTGGGCAACAGCTGAGTTGACATCTAGGTAACTCTTCCTGGCAAAGTCTCTTTCTGGGGATCTTTTCTTAAAAAAAAAAAAAAAACTTTTGATTTTATATTGGAATACAGCCAATAATAATGTTGTGATAGTTTCAGGTGGACAGCAAAGGGACTCAGCCATACATATACATATCCATTCTCCTTGGGATCTTTTTTCTCCTTTGTTCGGATCTTACAGATCCTCGTGTTTTATCTAAATAAGACAGGCCTGCCTTTCTTTCGGAGGTGGGGAGAAGGGAGATGAGGAGAGAGCCCTGAGGCTGCCTGTGCTCTGACCCTGGCCTGGGTGGTAATCAGGCCCTGGTGAGCTTTTGCTCACCATCCCGCCTTTCTGTTGGGGAAGTCCCGGCAGGGGATGAAGCGGGGCCTGGGAGCAGCAGCAGCAGCAGCACTCACGGCAAGTAGGCAGAGCCCCCTTGGAGTTTGGCTCCCTCCCAGAAGCAGTCGAGGGGGGTGAGGATCACACAGGGAAACAGCTTCTCAATCATCTGTCAGGGACATCCCAGGCCAAACATCAGTCCTGCCCCTGCAATGTCCCCTACTCCACCCACCCCCACTTCCCCTACTGCAGAGAAGGATCCACTCTACCCTGTCTCAGAGAACAGTGCAGGAGACTCACCCGCTCAATCATTCCATTTTCAATTAGGGGAACTCCTGACTTGTAGCAGATTTTGTTCAGATCCCAGGACCTGCAATAGCCAGGGGCATGGGGCGTCAGTAGAAGAGGCCGACTCCGGCTCCAGCCCTGCTGTGGCACCTCTCGCTCCCAGCTGCTCGGGGGCTCAGCCAGACTCACTTTCCATAGAGGGATACTTGCACTTTACTGGCGGTGAGGGCTGCCTGGAGGTGGAGGTCAAGTGCCTCGGGTGTGAGGACGTTCTCCCCCTCCTGGCGCGGGGTCTGTATCAACATCTGGGAGGTATACGCAGCCTCCTCCCCTAGCTTCTCCTTGGTGTATTCCAGTTCCTGGCTCACCCGGCTGCCCGCTGCCAGAGCAGAGAGAGAAAGCTGGGGGGCAAGAGCCTTGGTGGATCCAAGCTCCAGGGAGTGTGGGACCCCAACTCCAGAGGCCTTCCAGGACAAGTGGGAAAAACTTCTCCTTGATGGCCCCAGGCTCCTGGCACTCGTTTCAGAATCTGGAGTGGAGAGGCCCAGCTCTGTGGCTCTTTGAGACTCTTGTGAGACCTAAGGTTTCAGCATGAACCCGGCTGGCTGTGTTTAGAGCAAATAACTTAAACATGAGAGATCCACAGGAGTGGGGCCAGGGTGGGGCTTTGGGGGTCCTGGTAAGAGGGCCCCCACTCAGTCTCTCTGTTCTGGCGGGGAGGACAACGAGGGGCAAAGGGGCCAACAGGGAGGCTGCTGTTGGAGGGTCTCCTGAAGGAACAGGTCTAGTGCTGGGGCTGGCTCCTAGTTCAGGTTGTCCCAGACAGTGGTTTATATCCATGCACCTTTCTGCAAACTGCTCTGTAAAGAGGGTGGGTGGCTGGGTCAGTGTCTGGCAATAATGGCTCTGTAGCGGCACAGGTGCGGGGGGCTCACATGGCCTTTCAGTGTGGTGCTCCCAGCATACTGCTTCCCCCCAGGAAATAGCTCCAGGCCCCTGGCAGAGGTGGCATCAAAGTGGGCTGGGGGAAGAAGATCCCATTCACCAGTTTCTCAGTCCAGACACTGAGGAATCCCAGGACCAGGTCTGCCTCATCTTCTTGATCGAGTCCTGCATTACCCTGGCTGCGGAGGCCAGCTCTGTACCAGAGGCCTCGGGAGGCGGGGAGGTTTGAGGGATGCTATGACCTGACTGTGGTTTGGGGGAGGCAAGGGCTAAGGCCAAACCACCCTGGAGGCTTTGTGGACTTGGCCTGGTCTTAGGCTCAGTTCTGCTTTCCCCGATCTGGCGCCTCTTCCTGTAATTCACTGCCACCCCTGGGCCCACTGGACTGCTTCTCCAAGACTCCAGTCCCACTTGGGATCATCATACCCGCCCCCCCCATCTCTTTCAAACCCGCACAATCCCCTCACTCATGAGAGCCCCAAACCCTTGGTCATGTTCATCACAGATTCATTCCTCTGCTCATCCCCGCTCCCAGTCACATTCCTGACCCTCCCCTCATGAACAGTCTCGCACAGCCATCCTGCCTTCTCTGCTGTCAATTCCACATACTTCTTTTCTTCCTTTCCTGACTCCCCTCTTCTGCAGACCTATACCGCAGTGTTTATTTCACCAGGCTTAGGCCAGAGCTGCCACAAGGAGGGACAGGAGTAGAGGGCAGAGATAAGCCCCTCAGAGTAAGGGAGTTTGCTGAGGGGACTGAGGTTTGGGAGAAAGGACCAACCAGACAGAGCTAATGAGAAAGCAAGAGAAAGGGACAGGCATAATTTAAAACAGTACCAAAGGACTTCCCTGGTCCAGTGGTTAAGAATCTGCCTTCCAGTGCAAGGGGCATGGGTTCAGTCCCTGATCGGGGAATTAATAAAATCCCACATGCCTTGGGGCAATTAAGCAAGCCCACTTGGCTCAATGAAAGACCCTACATATTGCAATGAAGATTCTGAGTCCTGCAACTAAGACCCGACACAGCCAAGTAAATATATAAATGTTAGAAATAATAAAATATAGTATCAAAGAGAATAAGGAGTCCTCAGAGAAAATGAGGAGGAGAAAGCTATGTTTTGGCTAACAGTGATGGTGACAGTTATGAGGACAGATGAACGGGATGTCCTGTGTAGGCCAGAGGAGACAGCAGGTATCGGGGAGCACAAAGGCTTCCGAACAGACCCGGCTTTGGGTCTTGGCTCTGATGCTGGGGGAACTTAGTCTCTCTGACCTGCAATTTCCTCATCTGAGAAATGGGGACAATGCCCACCTTGGTGGATTGAGAATCAATGTGACGGGATTTTCCTGGTGGTCCAGTGGTTAAGAATCTGCCTGCCAATGCAGGGCACATTGGTTTGATCCCTGGTCAAGGAAAATTCCACATGCCTCAGAGCGACTAAGCCCACCTGTCACAACTACCAAGCCCACACCCTAGAGCCTATGCTCTGCACACGAGGAGTCGCTGCAACAAGAAGCCTGCGCGCTGAAACTAGAGAGTAGCCCTTGCTCCCCGCAACTACAGAAAGCCTGTGCGCAGCAACAAAGACAGAGCGCAGCCAAAAATAAATAAAGACACAGAACCAATATGAGCAAAGTACTTAGGAAGTTGTCCAGTACCCAAGAGGTACAGATACGGAATTATTATTCAATAGTTGCTGGGAGAGAAATGATGTGACAGAAACATGAGAAAGAACTGAAGAAAAAAAAGAGACTGTAAGTAAGTGGGGAGAAAGGCAGAACAAGGGAAGGAGACTCAAAACCATCACATCTGTTAAAGACTTTACAAAAGGGATAATATAACGGGTTAGAGCATGGATAGAGTCCACTTTATAGGTAATCCAATAAATGCAACTTACCATCTTTCAACTATCTTGAGATAGCATCACCGACTCAGTGGACATGAGTTTAAGCAAACTTTAGGAGATAGTGAAGGAACTTCAGGAGATGCTGCAGTCCATGGGGGTCACAAAGAGTCGGATATGACTGAGCACACACGATATTGCAATATGTTTCAGGACCCACAGAAATGTTCACAATCTTTGGTCTATAAATTTCACATGTAAGGACCTGTAAGCTTTTGTAGGGACTCAGGCTGTCTCCGTATGAAATGGGAGCCATGGGAGGTTTTGAGCAGAGAAGTTAAGATGACCTGGCTTTTTCATCACCTAATATATTCCAGCGGAGAAGGCAATGGCACCCCACTCCAGTACTCTTGCCTGGAAACTCCCATGGACGGAGGAGCCTGGTAGGCTGCAGTCCATGGGTCGCTGAGTCAGACACAACTGAGCGACTTCACTTTCACTTTTCACTTTCATGTATTGGAGAAGGAAATGGCAACCCACTCCAGTGTTCTTGCCTGGAGAATCCCAGGGATGGTGGAGCCCAATGAGCTGCCGTCTGTGGGGTCACACAGAGTTGGATATGACTGAAGCGACTTAGCAGCAGCAGCAGCAATATATTCCAGAGCTGAACTGTGAATGATGAACAGGAGTTGGCCAGGGTAAGAAGCCAGGGAAAGGGGTTCTGGACCAAGTGTGTGGAGGTAACTGTCAGGAGCTCAGCATTGCTGGGCTGCTAAGAGTGAGGGAGAGACAAATCTGAGTAAGCAACCTAGAGTGTGCTGCTGCTGCTGCTGCTAAGTCGCTTCAGTCGTGTCCAACTCTGTGCGACCCCATAGACAGCAGCCCACCGGGCTCCCCCGTCCCTGGGATTCTCCAGGCAAGAACACTGGAGTGGGTTGCCATTTCCTTCTCCAATGCATGAAAGGAAAAGTAAAAGTGAAGTAGCTCAGTCGTGTCTGACTCTCAGCGACCCCATGGACTGCAGCCTACCAGGCTCTTCCGTCCATGGGATTTTCCAGGCAAGAGTACTGGAGTGGGGTGCCATTGTCTTCTGCTAGGGGGCTTGAACTTGATTCTGGAGACTCCCTGGAAGCCAGTAGAGAGTGGTGGAAGGACTCTGTGGGCATGTGCATGCTAAGCCACTTCAGTTGTGTCTGACTCTTTGTGACCCCATGGACTGTAGCCCACCAGGCTACTTTCTCCATGGGATTCTCCAGGCAAGATACTGGAGTGGGTTGCCATTCTCTCCTCAAGGGGATCTTTCCGACCCAGGGATTGAATCTGGGTTTCCGGCATTGCAGGCAGATTCTATAAGGGGTCACCGTAGCACTAAGCACTAAGTACTAAGGGAAGCACTAAGCAGAGACTGACTGACTTGGTCAGATTTAGATGCACCACAGGAGGGAGGTGTGGAATTCTTGCCTGGAGAATCCCAGGGATGGTGGAGCCCAATGGGCTGCCGTCTGTGGGGTCACACAGAGTTGGATATGACTGAAGCGACTTAGCAGCAGCAGCAGCAATATATTCCAGAGCTGAACTGTGAATGATGAACAGGAGTTGGCCAGGGTAAGAAGCCAGGGAAAGGGGTTCTGGACCAAGTGTGTGGAGGTAACTGTCAGGAGCTCAGCATTGCTGGGCTGCTAAGAGTGAGGGAGAGACAAATCTGAGTAAGCAACCTAGAGTGTGCTGCTGCTGCTGCTGCTAAGTCGCTTCAGTCGTGTCCAACTCTGTGCGACCCCATAGACAGCAGCCCACCGGGCTCCCCCGTCCCTGGGATTCTCCAGGCAAGAACACTGGAGTGGGTTGCCATTTCCTTCTCCAATGCATGAAAGGAAAAGTAAAAGTGAAGTAGCTCAGTCGTGTCTGACTCTCAGCGACCCCATGGACTGCAGCCTACCAGGCTCTTCCGTCCATGGGATTTTCCAGGCAAGAGTACTGGAGTGGGGTGCCATTGTCTTCTGCTAGGGGGCTTGAACTTGATTCTGGAGACTCCCTGGAAGCCAGTAGAGAGTGGTGGAAGGACTCTGTGGGCATGTGCATGCTAAGCCACTTCAGTTGTGTCTGACTCTTTGTGACCCCATGGACTGTAGCCCACCAGGCTACTTTCTCCATGGGATTCTCCAGGCAAGATACTGGAGTGGGTTGCCATTCTCTCCTCAAGGGGATCTTTCCGACCCAGGGATTGAATCTGGGTTTCCGGCATTGCAGGCAGATTCTATAAGGGGTCACCGTAGCACTAAGCACTAAGTACTAAGGGAAGCACTAAGCAGAGACTGACTGACTTGGTCAGATTTAGATGCACCACAGGAGGGAGGTGTGGAGGCAGATTTAAAGGTGAGGGGAAAGGGCAGTCCCTTAACAGACCTAGATTTCTTGGGCCATCCTCAGAAAGGCCTAGTGATTCAGGGCAATTGGGCCCCTCCCCAGCCTTAGAAGCTGAAATTTGATGAGTCTCAGTCAATTACTTATAATTCCACTGTCTTTGCCAAGTGAAGGATTTTGACATAGGATGCTATATAGTTCTTGCCAAAATAACCAAATGGGAAGTCTGTGGGGGTGAGTGGTGGGAAGGGGTGGGTAGTAATATTTTCCTCACTTTCAAAAAAGGTGTGCAAGATAGGCATGACTTCCCTTTTCAACCATGGCAGCAGCCACCTTGGGAGAAAGTGTGATAAACCTGAGGGCAAAAGCCCAACACATAGAAGAAGGCAGAGGAGAAAGAAAGAACCTTTTGCTGATGTCCTTAGGTTGCTGAATTATCCATGGTGGAACTTCTCTACTCTCTATTGCTAGACTTCGAGGAGGGAAATAATAAATCAATCCTCTTCCTTTCTCCCTCTTTCTCTTTCTCTCTCCTTAATGTGGCTAAACGCATTCTAAATGATACAGTAAGGAGTGTACTGCCAGGCCTTAGCTAGAGCGACTGCTGCAAGGGTGGGAAGAAGGGATCCCTTATGAGAGAGGCTGAGAAGGAAGATTTTAATTGTTTAGTAACCAATTAACTGAGTAAGAAGAACTGAGACTGACTCTCAAGGTTTCAGCCTTGGGAATCTTAATGAATAGTGGTTCCACCAACTGATACATGGCTGTCACCTGCCTTCTAGACAGAAGGGCTGTATGTTCCTTATCTTCAGGGACAGCTCCAGTTTCAAACCATTTCTATCACTGTTTCTGAAAGTACTAGTTGGACTCTACGTTGTGATTTTTCTTTGCTTTCTTGTTATTATTTTTTTGGCTACGCCACCTGGTTTGCAAGATCTTAGTTCCCTGACCAAGGACTGAACAGGGCCCTCTGCAGTGAAAGCACAGAGTCCTAACCACTGGACCACCAGGGAATTTCCTGGGATTTTTATTTTAGAGAATTTATCTCTGAGTCCTTCACCTTTAACACTGACCAGGAAGGAGAAGTCACATTCCAAATCTCACCATGGCAAAGCTGGAGAGTCCAGAAATCTCAGAGCTAATGCCATGCTTCTCTCCTTGCTTTCTGTATTAACAAAATAGGAAAGGAATGGAGAATACCTTTCAGTTCTCATTGCCGAGGGTATTGCTGGAAGAAGCCTCAGAGAAAAGTCCAGGTCAGGATCACTGCTTTCAACTCACCTCCAGCCCCAATAGAGAGCAGAGTGATGTTCCAAAACAAAGGAAAAAGACCTAGGAATTGATTCCTGCCCTCTTATATGACCCAACCACAAAGATCACCAAAAATCCAGTGAGATCAAGCCTGGCCTGTGCTGGAATGCAGGAGAGAGGATGAGGAAACATGGAGGTTCAAGCAGTGTTTAGACTGGGAAGGTCTGGGGAATGGAGAAGCAAGAAGGGGTGGGAGACAGCTTCTATTGTGGCAGGAAATCCAAGAGTCATTTGGGACCACCCAGGCAGCAGTGGTGTGGGTGGGGGTAAGTGTCTGTTCGTGTGTGCACATGTTTGTCCTGGGGCTGGGGGCAGGCAGGCAGGCAGGCACAGAGAAACATCTGCTCTGGACCCCAGGGCTGGCCTGGAGTGTGTATAGATGTGAGAATCTGCAGAGGGTGGGGGGTAGGGTAGGATGAGGTGTGGGATCCTAACAGGCAGACAGCCTCCAAGAAACATCTGCTCTGGATCCTCAGGAGTGCCAGCATTTAAAATAACTTAGGGGTGTGAGAGTCTAACCTGGCTCTGCCTTTGGGTGTGGGCCAGGGCTGGGGGAGGTTCAGGGGAGCCCACAAATGCAAATTTCCCAGGAAAGAACAGAGAGGAGTTTGACTCTGTTAAACGGTTATCATACCAGGCCCCAGGAAAGGAGAGTTATGTCAAAACTATTAATAAGAAATCATTTTAATCTAATGCTTCCCTTAGGAAGTGAAGATCTGGTTCCATTTGACTCCGCTGTTGCCTCAAAGTGCAGATTCTGTGACACTTTTCCACTAAACGCTTGCAGGGGGCCTCGGTGTATGGGACCTCTCCCTAGAGGCCTGCCAGATGATTTATCAGTTCCCCTAGCCTTCTAGTTCTAACACTTCTATTTCTCCTAGTCAGATGTGATCTCTCCCTGCCTTCTCTTATATGACACAATTGTTTTCTGCTTTGTATTATATTGCATATTACATCATAGCATGTATTTTACTTTCCTTGCTACTGAAAGATGGGTCTTGTTTTAGTTGCCTTGCAGATACTGCAGTGCAGTCAAATACATATAAAAGATTGCCAATAAATGCTAAATAAACACACATACACTCACAGGCTCCATATGCCTGCTCACCAGGCTCCACCATCTGCATATGTCTGTTTATGGGTGTGAGAGGAGCAGTGCTCCCAGATGCCCAGGCTCTGGCAGGCAGGTGCCCCCTCCACCTGGAGCAAAGCCCACTAGAACTCAATAGCCAGCTTCTCACCCTATTCCTGTCTTGGGCTTACCACATCCAAGCAACTACAGCCAGTGCCCACAACTCACCTTCCACCCAGAGCTGTTCTAGGTCTGTCTCAATGACGGCCACGCGGAGACCCAGTGCTAGGGCCCCAAAGGCCAACAGTCCCAGGAAGAGCACTTTGCCACAGTGTCTCTGGATTCCGCAGCCCAAAGAGAAGAGCAGGCCCTGGAAGTAAGCACGGAGCCAGAGCGGAGCCTTCAGGCTCCCAGCTAGGATCTGGGATAGAAAAAGAAGGGTCAGCCAGGCATTACTGCAACCACCCATGAAACCTTTCCCTTTTCTCCTTATTCCACCCTCTGCCAAGCTCTGGCTTCTTGGTTTCTGGATGCAAGACAGGGAGGACCTACACAGACACAGGCCCAAACTTGGAAAAAATTTAACTCCATTCCCTGCCTCCCACCCAATACAGACTTGAAGAAGGCAGAGATTCGTTTTCTGAGATAGGATACACGCACACACGCACACACACACTCACACACGGGTTCTCAGGTGGACTGAGGTCGACACAGACACCCTCTCTCTCACCGGGCAGATGCTGAAGATACACACACACACACACACACACACGCTGAAGATACACATCTCAGTGCTCCCAGAACACACACTCACACACGGGTTCTCAGGTGGACTGAGGTCGACACAGACACCCTCTCTCTCACCGGGCAGATGCTGAAGATACACACACACACACACACACACACGCTGAAGATACACACACACACACATACACAAGAGTTTTCCCAAGATTTAGAGAGAGAGAGACACACACACACACAGAGTTTTCCCAAGATTTAGAGACATACACACCGACACACACACACACACAGACACGCACGCGAGTTTTACCAAGATTTAGAGACGTTACACTTTGCAGACCCGGTTCCTTCTTCCCCTTCCCCTCCACTCACCTGGGCTGTTGCAGGTCGAGCTGGGGGTGTGTAGCCCGGGGGCAGCTCCCCGAGAGGTGGCGGCCGAGCCATGCTGGCGGGTATGGGGGGCATGGGCGCCCCCAACCTGCGTTATCTGGGAGCCCCCATAGACTGGCCTGGTCCGGTATACCGCTGAGCTACGAGTCGGAATTCAGCCGGGCCGCTAAGACGCGGGTACGGGTGTGCAGTGGTGTCCGCGAGCGTGAGGAGCGGGGCAGTGCGCTTCGGGGCGCAGAGCCGGAGCCGAAGTGGGTCCCGCGTGCAGGAACTGGCCGGCACGGCTGGGGTTGGCGACCGCAGTGCCGAGGAAGCGTCTGCAGTCCTAGAAAAAGGGAGCGGGCTGGGGCTACGCCCTCCCATTGGCTGAATCTCCCGCAAATTACCCGGAGCCTAGCGGCCGGATCTGCTGCTAGGCAACGGGGCCGCGGGGGGGGCGGGGCAGGAGACCACCCAGGCAGGGCCACCCTTTGCCTAGCTTCCCCGCCCGCGCGTCCGCCGGGCCCTCGGGGAGGAGGAGGGAGGGAGATCCTGGAGAGGCGAGGCGTTGGCCAAATGTAAGTCAGGAGAGATCAGTGCTAAGAGGTGTCGACCCAGCCAAGACCCAAAGACGTTTCTACAGTTCTCTGCGTGCATTCTCTCCCCATTCAGTTCCTTCTCTCCACTGAGGCCATAGTCATCTCTCTAAAATGCAAATCTGATTATAGCTCCAAAACACAAAGCCCACGTGGAGTACAGGGCCCTGCAGGATCTAAAATCTTCTCTCCCATAGTTCCTTCACACCCACCCCGTGTTCCTTCCAGCCCTGCAGAGTTACACGGAATTTCCTAAACCCACCATGTTATGCCATGTATTTCTGCCTTTGTACATGTTGGGGCCCTTTTGCTTTGGCAGACATCTTCAAAACTGAACTTGAGGGAACTCTGTGGCAGTCCAGTGATTAGGCCTTTGCGCTTTCACTGCCAAAGTAACGGGGTTCAGTCCCTACTGGGGAACAGGCTCGAGCTGGTGTGGCCAACCTCCTAAAACCAAAAACCAAATCAAAACAAAAAAAAACCCTGAAACTGAGATGAGTTAACCATGTCCCTTTGAAGCCTTTCTTGATTCACACCACCCCCTAACAGATAGTTGCATCTTTCTTTGTGTTCCTTATAACACTTAATTTATATATTATTGCATTTGATACAATTTATGTACTTGAAAGTCTGCCTGCCTCACTAGATAATAAGTAGGTATTCAATAATTGTTGAATGAGTCATTTGAGAGTTGCAGAAACTAGTCTTGGAAATGACTTGGAAAGAGAAAATAGTCCCTTTGTTAAACTTTCATCAACTATCTGGCCTCTGAGCATGCTGTTTCTGCAGGTCCCTGACTGATGAACCCTGAATGGCAGAAGAGGGTAAAATCAATATACCACCATGTAAAGTTTGAGAAAGATAAAAAGAATCTCACCATTACTATTATCTCTGGCCAATATCTTGGTCAATTCTTCCAGATTTGTTTATGATTACATCATAAACATTTCATATTACTGCATTGTCTCTGTATCAATCATTTGGAGAATGTCCTTAGGACAGATTCCCAGAAGTGTGTTGGGTCAAAAAGTATGAACATTTTTATGGCTCTTGCTACATATTGCCAAACTGCTTCTTGAAAACTTGTGTCAACTAACATAATCTCCCTGGAGATCTCTCCTCAGTTCTGGGGAAAGGGGAATTTTAGGCCGAGGGGGTGAACACCTAGTGGGTGTTCATCCAGCAAAATGCCTTGGAGGAACTAATACATGTGTGATGCTGTGGCCAGGTAGTGACTACATGGTAAAAATAGCATATGTGCATAGCACTTGGTTCCTCCCTGTCATAGAGAAGACGGTCCTGTTACAGATAAAGAAAGTGTACCCGAGGGAACTTCCCTGGTGGTCCAGTGGCTCAGTGCTCCCAATGCAGGAGTCCAGGTTCCACTCCTGGTCAGAGAACTAGATTGCACATACTGCAACTAAGAGTTCACATGCTGCAACTAAATACCAGTGCAGCCCCAAAAATGCCCACACCCCCAAAAAACCAACAGTTTTTTTTTTTTTTAAGCATACCCTCAGCAATTCTCTGGAAATAGAAATAGCCTCTAAACTAGGTTGTATGGGCCCTTAGATTGTTTTTGCTGTTCCAGCAAAAGATGGGTATGGCTGGGTGTCATCAGGACTAGAAGTAGAAAGGATTTGCTGTAAGTAGTTCTTGAGACTTCCTTCTTGTTAGATTTGCAGACATAAAGTCCATGGAGAAATAGTTATAGTTATCTGGGCCTTGGGACTCTGTTTCCACAGCAGGCCCACCACTGCTAACAGTGGTAAAGTCCAGCACATCCGTGGATGCTTTAATGGCAGGGCCTGCCTCCTGAGAAAATTTCTTGCTTTGTAAAGTCCAAAGACCAGGGTGAGAGGAATTGGTCTGTAGTTCCAACAGTTCCAACCAGGGCCTAGTGCCCTCTGGCTGCTTTGAGCTCCAAAGTGACCTTTCTTCTCCCCAACAAAGTGAGTTCCTAAGTATAGCTGAGCTCAGCCAGTGGTGATCCCAACAAAGTGAGTTCCTAAGTATAGCTGAGCTCAGCCAGTGGTGATCTAAAGCTACAGACCCCAGGGAACCGGGAGGGAAGAAGCTCCTCTTTTCTCTCTATAAGCAGCTTGCTTCAACTATGGAATAGCCTGGTTCACAGTCACTTCCACTGGACCTGGGTATGTGTCTTTGTCAAACCAGAAAAATTCTCCAAAGACAAATAAAAGAGAAAAGCAATCCTTCATCACCACCAAGGAGTAAATCTAACTACTGATTTATGGGACAAACATTCCGTAAGGTCTCTTATGGATCCACCCTTTTCTAAGCTCTGAGGTTGTAGGCTACCTGCTTTTTAAAAGTTCATAGCCTAAGAGGGAGCACAGAGACCACAGGGGAAACCACTGTGAGCTAGAATACTCAGGGAAATTTCCAGAAGTGAGAGGAACTGGATGGGAGAAGTGGGAGGGTGACAGAATCTAAAAGGAAAGGACAATGGTTCAAGGTCTGGATCTTTCATTTACCGGCTATGAGATCTTGGGCAGATTACACAGTGTGACATTTCCCTAAGGTTTAAAGGAGATAACATATGCAGGCTAGGAGCAGTGCCAGGAAAGGTGAGGCAAAACACACACTCTTACTGTTGGGGAAAGTGGTCAGCCTGGCTTCAGGGTAGGGTCCATGAGGGAGGAGTAGGTCAGGCTTTCTTTCCCTGCCATTCCCCAAGCTACTTACACGCCACCCTTTGGCTTTGGGCTGGCTTCTGTTATCTGGGCCAAAGTCAATAACCCTGAGATGTGGAGGAGAGAAGCAAAGGCCCTAGCAGGCCCCCACTGCCACCCACTATGTTTAGGGACCACGTCTAGGACTATATGCCCCTTCCCTCTAGGCAGATTTATGCCAGTAAGACATACCAAGTCTCTAGTGCTAGAGGATGCAACCAGAGATCAGAGAATGACCTTTTACCTTGATGGTGAGGTAAGGAGAGAGGATTAAGAATCAAAGTAGAGGTACTTTCCTGGTGGTTAAGTGGCTAAGACTTTGTGTCCCCAGTGCAGGGGGCTTGGGTTCGATCCCTGGTTGAGGAACTAGATCCCATATGCCACAACTAAGACCTGGTGCAGTCAAAAAAATAACAATCAGAGTAGAATTTCCCTGTTTATCCATGGCAGAAAAGCCCCTGATGGAAGCCTTCTGAGTGGTGGCAGATAGCTCAGGTTTAGGACAGGGGATGCTGACCTCTAGTAGAATGTGTTATCCTGCTTAGCCTCTTTCCCTGTCAGCTCCATCAGAGCTGAGCTTTCTAGACCTTCTGTCTGGGTGGTCCTTCCCACACCCCTCTCCCCTTTCCTCAGACACATTTAACTATTTAGAAAGCAGTATACAAAGACCTGGCTTATGTATTAATACTTCCTTAGGGGGAGGGATGCTTGTGGATTAAAAAAAAAAAGTATACTCTTTGCAATTCTCTGGAAACAGAAAGTTTCTAAACTAGCCTGTGCAGACCCCTAGATCACTCTTGGGGGTCCAGCTAGAGTTTTCCCCACACTTTCCCATGCAGATGGGAGTGGGCTAGTAAGAGTAATGTGGTGAAGAAGTGGAAAGAAGTTCAGCTTCTGGCCATGGCAGTCACTCCCTTTATAGGCTCAGGGAGCTCTTGCTAGCAAGTAGGGGAAAGGTGTTACTGGGGGTAGGGTTGGGGGTTCTTGGAGCAGTAGCTATCAAATTGTGTCTGATGTAGCAAGCTCCCAGAACCCCGTTTCTCAACACCTCCTCAGAGACCTCCTTGATTTGCCATTAAAGGCTCCCTGCCCCTCTCCTTCATTCCCCTCACGCAGCACCACTCGGAGAGGCAGGGCAGAGCCTGTCAATTCTTTTGCCTGCCTAGCCTTCTGGCTTCTGTCCCATGAAGAGGTAGCTGGCCAGTGGACATTCAGTTGCTCATTCTATTTCAAACCTCTGGAGATGTTGCCAAAAGAAAACAAAAACTGTCCTGCCTTCTGGCAGACAGAGTGAACAGAAGAGAAATCAAAGCATCTTGGGCACCGAGCCAGTTTGGGAGTTGGTGGAGACAATAGCAGCAGTGTCCCAAGCTAGGGGCTGCTCCCAGCTGGGACTCAAACTCAGCAAAGGCCTTTCCCTGGGGATGGTTCCCTTCTTTCCTTGGAGCAGGAGCAAGGGAAGGCAGAAGAGAGGGCTTTTCCTCTAGCCAAGGGCTCGATGGGGAAGATCAGAAAGGAGAGTGGGAAGGTTCTGGGACAGTATAATCAATCCTTCCCCTTCCTTGACCCCACTCTTCCTCCAAACCCACCCACCTCTAGCCATCTCTGCACCTGGACCCCAAGCGTCAGAAAGCTCTGAGAGGGGATAAAACCTGAGATTAAAAGGGCCCTTAAAAGTCACTCAGTTCAACTTTTCCATTTTCCAGGAGTGTAAACTTAAGGGCAGAAAGTGACCTGTCCAAAGCCAGACTACATTCCAGAGCGCAGGTCTTCTATCCAGGCCAGAACTGCCTCCAGCACCATCGCTGCCCCACACATTTAGTTTCAGCTCCAAAAGGGATCATCTTGGGCACCACCACAGCTCTTTATTTCTACCTCCCCACAGTCCTCTCGGTTTCAACCACTCTGCTGGGCCATTTCCGCTTCTCTCTGCTGAGGGCAGACTTTCAGGAACCTTGTCCTGACCAGTGGGGAGAATGTGGAGCTCTAGAGCAACCCAGAAGGCTGGTGGAGGTGGAGCTCCCCCAGAGGAGGAATGCTCAGTTAGTCTCTCACAAGTCCAATGAGAGCAACTAAGATTCAGGCAGGATCATTCAAATGAACTTGAGAGACTTCAGATTTTTGAAGCAATGTAGAAACCAGTATTTCAAATCATTCTTTATAATTACTGCCACCCACAGTGAACACATCAAGAGAAACCTTTACTTTGATAATTCTAGGGGGTGCAATCTCACCCCAGGAACCACTTTCATCTTCCAGCAAACACCTGCAGGTGGTGAAAGTGGTGTAGGGAGAGGCAGGAGCAGAGTAGAGTATCTGGGAGTGGGGGTGGTGAAGACAAGGTGGATGGGGTTCCAGAGGAGCTGTGAGAATCCAAGTCTCATTTCTCAATTACCTGAAGCAGCAGAGTCTATATAATTAGGATATAAAGGAGTGCAGCGGGAGAAGAATCTGTAAGAATTTCAAATGATGATCTGGGTTCCTGGCTCTTCCTTTCCCAGTTGGGTAGACCTCACTAAGAAGAGGTGAGAAGGGGTCTGGCTTCTCTCAGCCCACAGCTTTCTTTTATTGTCCTTGCTTCCACTAAAACCTGTGGGGACAGCATTGCTAGGCAGGGGCTGCCTCCTGCTTGCTTTAAGGGTCTCCAGGGTATAACAGTCGGGCTGGATGCCTCCCAGGCACTGGGAGGATGGGAAGTAAAAGGCAGGGTTGGAGGGTGAGGCTGGGGTGGCATGGTGGCAGGGGCCAGGAACCTGTGTGGGCAGGTATGGGAGCAGAGTAGTTAAGTCTTGGGCTGAGATTCAGGGGCAAGGCTGCCCACACTGGCAGCTGCAGGAGGTGCATCACATGCAGAGGTGGCAATGGCAGCACCTAGGCCTGCAGATCTAGAAAGCCTGATTAGGGTTGGGGGCTGAAGGACCCTCAAGTCCTTTCAGGTAGGAGATGCTTTTAAGGGCTAGACTGGGCCAGCCAGTTGGAAAGTAGGCCTCCTGGGAGGTTCACCACCGGACAGCTGCTGCCCCTGCCTGATAACCTTGGTGTATAAGAGCCAGGCCACGAGTCCTATCTTGTCTCACACGCTGGCTCTTGACAGTTTTTCCAACAGGAACATACACTGTATCCTTGGAGCCCGACTACTCCATAAGTCTCCAGAATGCCTTTGGGAGCCCTTCTTTTATTGGGAAATAAATACAGAGTCAAACAGGTGGGCCAGCCAACATCTGTAGTTCTGGGGGCCAAAAGGAAGGAGTCTGACTTGCTCAGAACTCAGATCTCCATGAGCTGGTCATTCCCCACGATCACCTCGTTCACTCGTTTGGCTATAAAAGAAAAAGAAAAGGTTGTTTGAGAACTGGAAGCAAATGATTTCATTTCAAATCCGATTACTTCTAATTCTGTGTTCATAAACATTTATTCCTTTCCAATGTGGCTCTGCTCTTTAGAAGCTCTTGGGAAAAACAACTTGCCAAAAGGTCTTTGGGAGAGACAGCATCTTCCCACCCAGGAGGTGGGGACTGACTCTATACACCTGGCTTTCAGGAGACGTTCCATCAGAGGGGAACTGGAACTGAGTCTTACAGGATGAATAGAGTTTTTTCAGGCAGTGTATCAAGGGGAAGGCATTCCAGGCTCTTAGGACAGCATGAGCAAAGATATAAAGATATAAGGAAGACGAATGTGAAAAACTCTGGTGTAGGATAGGGCACGGGGGAAAAGAGTGAGAGGAAAAGAGTCTAAATAGTTAAGTGGAGATACTCAAAGGAGAAAGGGAGATGTCTCCCATGTCATATGTAAATAATATTGCACACTCGATAGGGTTATTGTGAGAACTGAATGAGTTAATGCATACTGAGTGTTTGATAAACAGTGGTTATTATTTTGTAAAGTTCAAACCCATAAGGCTATGACCTGACCCTTGTCCACCTCTCCAGTTTTATCTTCCATCTTTCTCCAACTGTACTTGGAAGCCACATTGTCTTGTAGCTCTAGACCTTCAGTTCAGTTCAGTTCAGTCGCTCAGTCGTGTCCGACTCTTTGCGACCCCATGAATCGCAGCACGCCAGGCCTCCCTGTCCATCACCAACTCCCAGAGTTCATTCAGACTCATGTCCATCGAGTCAGTGATGCCATCCAGCCATCTCATTCTCTGTCGTCCCCTTCTCCTCCTGCCCCCAATCCCTCCCAGCATCAAGAGTCTTTTCCAATGAGTCAACTCTTGCATGAGGTGGCCAAAGTACTGGAGTTTCAGCTTTAGCATCATTCCTTCCAAAGAAATACCAGGGTTAATCTCCTGCAGAATGGATTGGTTGGATCTTCTTGCAGTCCAAGGGACTCTCAAGAGTCTTCTCCAACACCACAGTTCAAAAGCATCAATTCTTCGGCGCTCAGCCTTCTTCACAGTCCAACTCTCACATCCATACATGACCACAGGAAAAACCATAGCCTTGACTAGAAGGACCTTAGTCGGCAAAGTAATGTCTCTGCTTTT